>CABEGB010000398.1:39000-77675 GCA_901521435.1 Crematogaster levior | reverse complement strand
TTAGAATTAGACGTGTCGTTTGCTAGAATCAATGCGAGAGCCGCGAGAGCAAGAACGAGAACTGTCCTACAAAATATAAGGTTGTAAGTTGTTGTAACTCTTGGTTCATTTACGAATGGAGTTCGAGAACCGAAAAATATAAAGCTTGTTCTCGAGAACATCGAGAACTTTAAAGAACCGAATACTATTGATTCTTTGTACTTGAATACTTCCATCATTAGTTTTAAATTAAAGTAAGGATAATCGACATATAGGCTGCGTTCCGTTATTCGCTGCGAGTGCTGACGTCATACAAGTGTACTGTGGGTAACGTTCTGTTTTAACTTCAAAACAGCTTTTGGACTACTGCAAGATCATAAAACGGAACGTAATACAGTACGCTTTCATCTATATTTGTTGTGTTTACAATTAATTACAATTAACTTCGATATCACAATAATGGATAAAAATAAAACCATACTTGCATTAGCTACAAATTTATTAGTAAATGTTATAAATACAAGTAATTCAGATAGGGAAATTATAAGAAAATTAAACCAGCGAATTTGTGTGCCCAGAAGACGATGTAAAAATTATGTGGAGATATCATATCTTCATATTCAGATATGGAGTTTAAAATTCATTTTTGGTAAATTGTTAAATATAAGTGTAATTTTATAAATAAACTGAAAAATAGTGATAAGAAAAATTAACCCAAAAATTTTTACGCAATCAATAAAGTATTAAAAAATTTTACTTTTTTATTAAGGTAAACTTATACAACACTTATTGTTACTAATATTAAATGTTTTTTTATTATATTATAATTTAATTATAATCTTAAATATTTGAAGATTACAATTAAATTTTAATGTTACATTAAAAAACAATTGAGATCAAGTAATAAGTAAAAACAATTGAGATCAAGTAATAAGTTTTGTGTCCGAATAGATATATGTCCGGTCATTGGGATGTTTAGCTTACTTATGATTAGATTGTTTGTTATTTATAGAATGACACTCACAACGTTTATGTTTTTGTTGGAATTATTAACTCCACATCTTGTAAAAAATTCAGAAAGATTTGGCCGTTCTCCAATATCATTTGGAAAAGAATTATTATTATCTATTAAAAATTATCAAAAAGTATCAAAAATTAGATACTAAAATCGCTGATTCCGCTCGCAGCTCGATAAGCAATATCATAACCAACTTTTTAAACACAGAAAAACACTTAAATCTAACTGACAAATCCATTTTAAACGAACATTATGAATGCAAAAAATTTTTGAAACAAAACAAAGACCTATTAATAACTAGAGCAGATAAAGGACAAGTTACAGTTATAATGGACCAAAAAAAATACGATGAACAAATGAACGCGTTATTAAATGACACAACAACCTATAAAAAACTAAAAAGAGACCCCACTAAATCTATACAAAACAACTTAAACGAATTAATCAAAACATGGAAATCGAATTCAATCATAGATGAATACACTCATAAAACACTACGTTGCACCAACGGAAACCTCCCCAGATGCTATGGACTGCCGAAGATTCACAAAAATGGATATCCACTTCGCATTATTGTATCGGCATCTGGGAGTCCGTTATACAATGTCGCGAAATATCTTCACCAGATACTTGAAAGATCTCTCCCGAAGCCGAATTCACATATAAAAGACAGTTGGACTCTCGTCAAAAACTTAAAAAACACTTATATCCACCCCAGTCATTCCCTCCTATCCTTGGATGTTACCGCACTATTTAATAACATTCCTAAAGAACTAATTTTAAAAGCTTTAGAAACTCGGTGGAATCATATTGCACCGTCCACCAAATTCAATTTACAACAATTCCTTTTCGCCATAAATACCGTACTTTCCTCCACAAGTTTCGGCTTCGGGAGATCTTTCTATGAACAAATCTTCGGCAGTCCTATGGGTTCTCCATTATCCCCCATATTAGCCGACATCGTAATGGATGATCTGGAAACACACTGTTTAAAACATCTCAATTGCACGATCCCGGTATTCTATCGATATGTAGATGACATTTTCATGATTGCTCCCACATCCGAAATCACCACCATTCTAGACACTTTCAACAACTACCACCCACGCCTCAATTTCACATATGAACTGGAAAAAAATGACTCAATCTCCTTCCTTGATACCACCATTATTAGAGACAATAGCACACTTATCACAAATTGGCACCAAAAACCCACCTTTTCCGGAAGATACTTGAACTACCTCTCCAACCATCCGTTTAAACACAAGAAAAACACCATCACTCACCTTATCGACAGAGCTATCCTCCTTTCAGATAAAAAATTTCACACTAACAATATTAACATCATCAAAAAAATTTTACACAACAATCTATACCCACAACATATAATCAATCACCACATTAACCAAAGACTAAAAGAAATACAACATAGACAGAATTACACACAAGACACTATTCCCTTTGACTCCAACAATAGCATAGTTATACCGTTCAATCATGAAAATGCCAGAAGCATAGAACGAATCATGAATAAAACCGGTCTTAAAGTCATATACTCGATTTCCAACAAATTAAACTGCATTATAAAGAATGGAAAAGATTCACTAAATGTTTTTAATAACACCAATATTGTTTATGAGATTGATTGTTTGAGCTGCGATGCATGTTATATTGGACAAACAAAACGACACTTAATAACCCGATTAAACGAACATCGCAAGGACATAAAAAAGCAGACAACGCATAAATCAGTCGTAAGCAATCACAGATTGTCTTTATGCCACGAATTCGATTGGGACAACCCAAAAATTTTACATAGAGAAACACATAGAAGAAAAAGGGAAATAGCTGAGATGCTCTTTATTAAGAGAAGTGTTTCCGCTATAAATTCCCAAAAGGATACGGAAAATTTGACGGCCATTTACGACCAACTCTTGAATATTTTATAACTTCAATCTTTTATGTTTTGTCTGTTCTTATTTATTATTCAACCTTTATAATATTGACCTGATTGTTACACTTTTATACATTGTTCTTCCGTTTTATCTTTTTCTTTATTTAATTTTATATATTGACATCTCCTCACTTATTTAGTATTGACATTTTAGAGCATTGACCCGATTCGTATACTTTTATATATTGTATATTTTTCAGTTCTTTCCTTTTATATGTATACTTATTTATTATAATTTTATCCTACACTAAGATATTCATAATCACCCATTAGTCTAGTGTTCGTTGTCACCAGCGACAGACGTCGTACACGTCTACATAATTCTTAACAAAATGTTACTTAAAACACATAGTTGGGTCCTCATGTTTCTACCTGACTGATTGTAATGTGAGTGTTTATTTTTCAATTGTATTACATTGCGCCTAAATACGTGTTATTTCATTTGTTACATATTTGTAGATATACTTGATAAGGACCAAAACCTATGGTCGAAACGTAGTAGAAATAAATAACGTTCAACCAACATATCAATTCTGCCAGTTTGTTGTCAGTTACTGTTCTTCCTCTTTTAATTTTTCATCACTGGCAAAGAAAAGATTCTTACATTTATATTATCTATTAAGATAATGACAACATCCGATTCATACAGGTAAATATTTCATAATTTAAAATTATTTAAATAGTTATTAAATATATTTTCTATCATTTTTTATAGATTTTCTTAAGCATATATGTGTGAATTATTTTATTTATTCTGTATTATTTTGCTTTATCTTTATTTTATTTTTAGAAATAAAATTTAGAGACCAAATTTTTTTTATTAACAGACGTGTTAGTGATAGAGTTAATGTAGGAAAAGAGAGAGAGAGCAACAGCTTGGAGAAGCGTAAGGAAAGTTGTTTCCGCTTTATATTTTCATTTACATATATTTATAAAATGGCCATCACTGGAAGAAGTAAAAGGTAACTGGACATTAATAAAAAATAGATATGGTTTCCCCAAAGTGATAGGTGCAATCTAGGATACATCAAAAGGCACGGTAGTGTCTCGCGCCAAGTATACACAGCGCGTACAGCGCGATACGAAGCGCGAGACAGACCGAGACTTTTTTACGCGAGACCAAGTTTTGAGAGATCCTTCAATTATCAGATCTCAATAACGGTTGAACCGATCAACTTCTAAGTAGGCTTAATGGATAGCTTGGGATTGATTTGCATAAGAAAAGTATTTTTATTTTTCTCCTATGTGCCCTACGAACGGAGATATTGCGATGCAAAGTCTAAATGTGACGAATTTACGATTAAGAAACTCCGTTTTCTTAGTCGTCACCATCATCGTAAAGTGTTGACAAGAGTGTCTGTGGTGAGGGGTGAAGAAATGTGCTACAGGACGTCGTTTATTGGTCGTCAAGTGTGGGCAAGAGCACCGCGGTGAAAGGTGAAGTCCGCCATTTTCCTAATCCAGAGCTGTTATTTAATTGCACATTTCAAGTCAATTTCGTCGGTCGACGCCTACTGTCCCCCCTCTCGCGGCGCGTGACACTTCATCTCAGGAGCGTCACGCGTATTATAAGTATGACGATATTCCAATCCCCCTAAGCCCCCTGTTAGAACATTCTTTCTTTGAGTAATTTTAGACAAATAATCGAAAATCCTTCTGTTATTATTATTTTCAATAATAATATTCTACATTATTATTATTATTATTATTATTTATATTTAATAATAATAATTGTATATTTCATTTAGAAGTTTCGTTAGTTCTTGTGCATTTATAATAAAATTATAATAATAATTCCTTAATTTCCGTAATATAGGCAGAATACAGAGTAAGAAATCAGTAAGTGTAGAAAACTGTACTATATTATAATTATTATATACTTATAATTAGGACAATAGTTTCCACGTCACCCGTGAGGTACTATTGCTGACGCGTTTTTTTTTAAGTAGTTTCCCCAGTAGGCCTACTCCACTGAAGAGAACAATAAAAGAACAGTAAAAGAATTAATGAACGAGAAAGTGGATATCAAAGAAACTATAAGCAATTGATATTTAAATATTTGAGTAGCCGAATAGGGGGTGTTCTAAGCCCGTGGCGTGACGCGAGACGGGTCGAGGAGCGGGGGGGATTTTGCAGGAGGAATGCTATAAGAGATGGGCGAGGGGGAAGAGACGGCAGGCAAGGGCCCCTCAGCGTCCCCCTGTTTTCGCGTGGTGGGGGAAGCCATGGGTTTCAATCCCCACATGGGGTTGGGGAGAGTTATTGGTTTGAATCCCTACATAGATCGGAACCATTGAGTTCTATAACATACTGGAGCGAACCTTTCAGGAGTGGGGATGTCTCCATCGGTTGAAAAAGACAGATAGATTACGTGAGGCTAGTCTTCCTTGTCAGCGATTCGCTGATTGGTTAACCTCATTATAATATCATAGCTAAAAACATCACCTCTATCATGTTTTATATTGGATCATGTTTTATATGGATTGAAAAATGTTAAATACATAAGTGAAAAAATTGTAACAAGTAAATAATAAAAAAAATTAAATTCTTAATAATAATTACTTGGAATTAGAAAATATGGTAATTCTTCAGAGTAACTACAGCAGCACCAAATTCAATAAAATTTGGTATATCGACGTGTTTTTGCACGAAACTCACGAATCTGGCCGTAAAAATTGTCGCTCTGCTCTGCGAAGCGAGATATTAATAGTTAAATTTCGCGACTCGCTAGGTTAAGAAACCTGTCATATCGACGATGCACGGACTGACTGAGCATGCGCAGTGATGAAACGCAGGTCAGCTGACCATGTAACGTCATAAGTCCGCGAAATTGAAAAAGGATACGAGGTCAATCGCGTGGAGGCAGTGTAAAATATACGCGTGGAAAGTTGCTAACCCATGTGGAACCGAATTTTTACTGGCCGCCACGCGTAGCCGCGCGCTTCGCGCGCGGATTAAAATTATAACTAACTCGCTGCGTGGAGGCGTAGCCAACAATGTAGAACTCGACTCTCTCACCGCCTCAACCCCCATCCCTCCCCCCCCGCTTCGCGGGGGGCGGGGGCGGGGGAGGCGGCGAACGCAGTAGAATAATCATATTGTACAAGTCACATCATATGTACAAGTTATACTTGTACAAATTCAAATAAGCCTAACATTGTTGTTGCGAATTTCCTGCAAACTTCCATATGATTATTCTACTGCGTTCGCCGCCTCCCCCGCCCCCGCCCCCCGCGAAGCGGGGGGGGAGGGATGGGGGTTGAGGCGGTGAGAGAGTCGAGTTCTACATTGTTGGCTACGCCTCCACGCAGCGAGTTAGTTATAATTTTAATCCGCGCGCGAAGCGCGCGGCTACGCGTGGCGGCCAGTAAAAATTCGGTTCCACATGGGTTAGCAACTTTCCACGCGTATATTTTACACTGCCTCCACGCGATTGACCTCGTATCCTTTTTCAATTTCGCGGACTTATTTCGCGTTACATGGTCAGCTGACCTGCGTTTCGTCACTGCGCATGCTCAGTCAGTCCGTGCATCGTCGATATGACAGGTTTCTTAACCTAGCGAGTCGCGAAATTTAACTATTAATATCTCGCTTCGCAGAGCAGAGCGACAATTTTTACGGCCAGATTCGTGAGTTTCGTGCAAAAACACGTCGATATACCAAATTTTATTGAATTTGGTGCTGCTGTAGTTACTCTGAAGAATTACCGAAAATATTTTTGATAATTTTATCTTTTATAATTCTTAAAATTATTAATCTTGTTAATTATTTTTAATATTTTGTATTTCTTTATATTTTATTAAAAATTTATTTCTAAAAAAAATTTAGTAATAATTATGATATTACATACATATATATGTGACGGTACGCCTTTCCGCACGCTGGGATCGGTGGGAATAGCTCGCCGGGGCTAGGGTGAGAAAGGGTGAAACACTGCTCTTAGTATGTGGTAACAAAACAGATATTTATTCAAATAAAGAAAGGTTGGTAGATTGTGTACAGTATGTATTTACAATGTGTGTGTATGGTGTCGGTGTGTGGGTGTGTGTGTGTGTGTGAGAGAGCGCACAAGTCGCGCTTGCTCACACGTGCGTGGTGTAAGTTGTACGCGGACTTATTTCTAATGGACTTATTCAATTAACGCTTACACTAGACGCAGACTTATTACTAGACGCGGACGTATTACTAATGCGGCCTTATTAATTAACGCGGACGCTTACACTAGACGCAGACTTATTACTAGGCGCGGACGGACACGGCTTACCACTAGGTGTCCGACGGACACGGCGGGTTCGGTGCGGTCGCGGACTCCCGGCGCGGCGCGTAATCGCGGAGAGCGGTAGTCGGCGTGGTGTTCGGTAACACCCGGTCTGGGGATCGGTCAGGTAATAGATCCCTCGGTAGCTCCCGAGGGGGAAACTTGCACACCGGTAGCTCCCGGCTGTGACGGTAGCACCCGTTCACTGTGCGGAAGAGTCGGTAGCTCCCGACTCGGGTAGGAGGTGACAAGGTATAATACCTTCGGTAGCTCCCGAAGGGGGAAAGCCTACACACCGGTAGCTCCCGGCTGTGACGGTAGCACCCGTTCACCGTGTAGTGGGAAGCGGCCGGTAGCTCCCGGCCGCAGGGACTGGTCCCGACTCGACGCGGCGGCCGCCTTATATACCCGGCCGACAGGTGCCGAGTAGTGGCGGGGGAAGTCGCGCGTCGGAGCCGACAGGTGCGGCGCGGGCCGCGGACGGCGTGTTGAGGTACTTTTGGCGCCGAAGCGCACGTGTTGGGCGGCTGGTCGGCCCGTGACGAGGAGGGGAGAGGCGTATCGTCACATCTATGATATGACATACTGTATATTTATATAATTATAAAAACCAAATTATATATTAATTTTACTAATATTATTATGATAATAAAAATAAATAAAATTAGTTTACTTTCGGATTCCGTTTCAAAGTCATAGAAATATTAACAATAGTAGGATAGTAGGATGCCATATACACATAATGTCGTTACACACACAGTTTCTTGCGATGAGAAACATTAAAATTTTGAAACTTAAACTTGTTATATCTCCTAAACCAATGTCGTCCCGGACTTGGTTTTTGCGGGGATTTACTCAGAACAACTTTCTTTACAACATATCCAAAGAGCGATGAAATCGGTGAAGTGTACCGTTTTCCGAATATTTACTATAAAAACTAAAAGTATCAATAATAAATCCTAAAGCAAATGTTTTTCTTTGGTGTTGTAAAATATCAATATTGTCAACTTTTAAATTTCGAATATACTGTCGATAACGAGAAAATACTTCTTTAAAATATGCTAAATTATTTGGAAACATAGGCGATTTATGTTTTCCATAAGAATTTCGCGTGTTCATCATATCAAACAAATGATCAAATATTTCAATAAATTCAATTGTTGCTCCGCTTCCAATAAAATTGTTATGATTTTGAGATTTTAAATAATTGATAGCGTCTGCAACACTACTGCTAATTGTTTGGACTGCCAGACGAACATTCATCCTTCTTTTAACCCTATTCGGTCACACTTCAGTAAAATCGCGTAACGGTCACACTGGGTGAATTTCACCCAGCGTCGAAAAAGTAATATCCTACTTCGATAATAAGTAGTCTTATTTATCTAAAAATGATTTTTATTTGTTTTTGAAGTATTCCAAAAGATGTCTTAAGGGGATCCTAAACGCATGGACGAACTCCGACGTGATAGCGCCATCATTTCAGCGGAATTAAAATTGTCGGTAAATGACCAACAATTTTAATTCCGCTATTTCCGACATATATAATTCCGATAGATGTCGTAAAAAACAATTTCTTATTGTGTTCAAGGGTGTGTTCGGAGAGACGCTTTTAGGGCTAACAGTCATTCTATTTTTGTTCAATTGGTGACAAAGATAGAATGGCGGTGTCAATGCTAATAGCGTCTTTTCTCTTTCTGACACACACCCAATATGTTGAAATCACACAATATCACATATTATTTACTGATTTATCATCTCATACACATATATAAGCATATGTAAGCATGAGATTGATGACAGTAAAACATGTGTGTCTGATGATTACACAATTTTATTGTTCGTATTTACGTATATATACATATATATATATATATATATGTGTATATATATATATATATATATATATATATATATATATATATATAGAGTCATCAATGTCATGCTAATAGCCCAGGTAGCACATAGTCGTTTCAAAAACGTTTCTCAAATGTTTCTTCGAAACGTTTCATAACCGACTCTTGGAAACGTTTTTGATTGGTTAAAATGTCCACTCAAGAAACGTTAAGAGATACGTTTCTTGTTTGGCAAAAAAAACGTTTAAAAAACGGTTAAAATACGTTCTTTTCTTTTATTCATGAAAAGTTTGTTTTCTCATGGAATTAATAAAATAATGCATTAATACACACATACACACATTTTTTAAATGAAATTAAATAAATCATAAACACACACATATATATGTATATATATTAATGATTTATATAATTTCATTAAACAAATGTGTATGTGTATGTGTGTATATAAATGCATTATTTTATTAATTCCATAAAAAAACAAACTTTTCACGAATTAAACAAAAATGTTTCTTTTTCCTTTATATATATATAGTCAGATAAATGCAATAATTTATTTGATTTTAATTTGAATTTAAATAATATATTTTCTGCAACGTTATAATAAAAAGTGTTACAATTGAATATCACATAAAGTATTTAAATAAATTCTTAATAAGTAATTTTCATTAATGGAATTCTTAGATTTATGTGACTAAATTAAATTCTTAAAAAAAACTAAACATTATAATTATATTTATCAACAAATTAAAATGTGTGTAACATTATGTATAAAAAAATTAATTAATTAAGACATTAATAATATAACATTAAATTAAAAAATTAAAACAAATAAAATTTTATAAAATTAACATAAATATTTTAGTTTTTCCATAAATATAAATTATTTTTTCCGTACTTATAATTAAATCTCAACATAACATAAATTATTTTTTCTGTACTTATAATTAAATCTCAACATAACATAACTAGGTTATTATGAGGTTATTATGAGTATTTTGAGATCTGATGAATCTTTTTTTCAGTCCATTATTGTTGCTTTTTTCAGTCCGTTATTGTTGCTGAAATGTCTTTAATGCCCTCATTTCTGCTAAAGCAACACGAGTAGATGACAACTTCAACCAATCTTTGATAGAACTTTCAATTGTGTTTATTGCAGCATTTGGTTCAACATGTCTTACGGTAGCTGAAAATTATACAAAATATATAATAGTTTTATAATTACACAGTAGTTATACAATATTATATACCCATATTATAGAATATTATATAGAATATTGGCAGCAGTATTGTGGCGATATTGCAGCGTTGTAACAATATTAACAATAGTAAAGAAATAAACATCAGTTTAGCCTCTTAACGATCGAGCATTGGATCTTTCTGCCAATCAATGATCTGCGCAATCGCAGTACACAATTAAATATAAGGTGCGCGTCGACACAGTCGATCTTTAAAAACGCAACTCACTAACATGAAATCAACCTGATTTCAAACGTTAGTGTCAATGAGAATCCCCCCATCCCCCACATATAAATAATTTATTGCGAAAAATATTACCTCAGCCAGGATTCGAACCTGGAACTCCCCCATTCCGTGCGGGTGTCATACCAATTCGACTACCGAGGCATGTGATAATACTTCTCGCAATAACAAGTACATATTAGCAATATTGCTACAATATTCTATGCTGTATAGGCATATAATAAACACATTTAGTAAATATTATTAATGCTGACTGAATGCTTAAAACAAGTACAAACCTATAATCAAATCTTTTATTTTTAAAGCTTTGAATGCTTTTTTAGGTGCTCTTCCTGCCCAATTAAATTTCTTAGCATAATTATTTGTTATTACTTTTTCTAATGTTCTTCTTGTTATCTGTACAATCGTTGTACCACCAGATATAGATAAAATATTCACCTTAAAAAGAACAATGATAATCTTAATTTAATAAAAAAATAGATTAAAAAAGAAAAAGACAAAATGAGAAAATTTATAAAAGCGACTTAATGAGTTATATTTACCATATATTCAAAATTTTGTTTTGTATCTAAAAATCTTTCCATATTTTCCAAATGTTCATCGGTGTCAATTGGTAATTCAGGAACATTCTCCATATGGGGTATTTTTGATTTTTGAAAATGTGATACAAGTTGTTTGACCATCGGAAGAAGCAAGTTCATAGAATTTTCTAAGCTCATTAATTTTGTTAGAATGAGATAAGGGAAGTCTAGAAATAACATTTTATATTAGAGCTTTTAAAAAATAGAAAAATTAATTTATTTTTTCACACTGTTATTATTCTCTTTATCGGTCAAATTATTTTTATTTTAATATATTTCGAAAGTGTGTGTGTGTGCGTGTGTGTGTGTGTTATTGTGTGTGTGTGTGTGTGTGTGCGTGTGTGTGTGTGTGTGTGAACTGTAAACTAGTTTTTAATTTTATAAGAGTAGCTCCTGACTGTAGAAATGTAAAAAAAATTTAATATAAAAAATATAATATAGAAAAATTGAATGGTAAGTGTCGCACAGTACGTGGGAATAGTATATAAATATTCAACCAATACGTAAAATTGATAATTAATTTAAGCACAATTATTGAAGAGAACCGACTTTTATATAGATCCAAATGCAGATTATTCAAGATATTATTTTATACATTTCAAGAGCATATATTTCAAGAGCAAAGTTATTGTTAAACTATAGATAAAATTGTAATAATTACTAATATTATTGCAATAATTTTGTACATACAAAAAGTTTAATATCTTACCTGATTTGTGGAATTCTGAAGTGGTCAATGTAGTTCTGAATTCTTTTTCTTGTCGAGAATTAACTGCTCTTTCTGAAAATCTTGGAGGACTAATTGCAACATTAAATGTACATTTTGAACAATTGTCAATATCGGCTGTCGATGTTGATGGTTTGCATGAAGCAATTGTAGGTTTTTTCAATAAAATATTATTTTTTGTAGATGTTATTTTTAATGTAGGAGGAGATGGGATTTTATTGCATGTTTCTTCAATTTCTGAAGAATCTGAAGAATCCGAACAAAGTCGGAAAGGTCTTTTCACATTTCTTTTTGGCCGTTGGTATTCAATAGTTGGTTGCAATTCTACATCAGTTTCTAAAGTAGATGTAAATTCAGCATCTGCTAATTTTTTCCTCGCATCATCGTAAGAAGCTAAAATAATAATGAAATAGTAAATTATAAATTTTTTAAATAATGTAAAATCCAATATCATTAATTCAAAAATTGAAAGCATATATAATAAAAAACAAATGAAAATTATACTCGTAAATATTTTATAAAAAAATTATATATTGCAAATATACACAATACTAATCTTCGACAGTACATAATAAAATTACATTATAAAAAAAAGAGGAATATATATTGAGAAAAAAACAAGAGATACTTTAATAAATACGTAGATGAAATTTCCGATATATGTTAAATATTGATAATAAATTGTATAAATGAAGCAAAAGTATAAATATTTTTACTTTTTCATAAAATAAAGTCAAAAAATTTAACAATAAACAATTAATTAATTAATTAATTCTGGATATATTATTTCCTGGAAACATAAATTAAAAGCATTATCATTAAGGAACAGAAGAATAATATATAATTTTGTAAAATAATTTGAATAATATATAATATTGTAAAAGTTCTTAATGTATTCCTACATAGTAGAAAATGTGAAATGTCAATCAGATATTAAACGCAAATTGATATTTTCTTATTAAATGTAAAATATATTACATGTAAAATGATATTTAATTCACATCACATCGTATTATCATTAAAAAATGTGTTTTCTGTATGTATATAGAAATATCTGAATATTTTGTATGTATCATGAAATCACATAATTTAACTCATTCATCAAATATATTATTAAATATATAACTTACCTTATTTGTTACAGAAGTTTAATAAAATATATATACAGGGTGACCCATTTTAATCTATGGACCCCAATTCCTCCGAATATATATATATATATATCCGTGTGTATGTTAGATTTATTAATACTTTGTACTTTCTACGGATTTCACTGTATAGTCGGTGTTTTCTAATCAACATAACCTATATGTGTTATGATCTACATACACGTGAATCGATTATAACCTCACTGCTCTTTTTAACACTTTTCCGTATTTCACTCAAAGTATTCCATAGTTTACTTACTATTTACAATGTTTACAATCACTATATATTCTTTAAACAGTAACGAAGATTCTATGATCGTTGCAAACACTTACTATAAGCGGACACGGTACGAGTTTTCGTAGTATATCGCATACGAGTTAGCCACTAAGCACGAGAGTGAGAGAGAGCGAAAGACGCTCGCTTTCTCTCGCTCTCATGCGTAGTGGCTAACTCGTATGCGATCTACTACGAAAAATCGTACCGTGTGCCGTTGGCTTTACTATAAGCGGAAGATGGTAGAATATCTTGCAATAAGACAACGAGGAAAGAGAAAGAGAGAGAGAATGAGTGTGAGAGAGAGAAAGAGAAAGAGAGTAAGAAATTCATACAAATATCGACATCTTTCATTAGTAGACAGTTGTGCTGTTATCATAAAATCTGAAATATGAATGTATATATTTTAATCTAATTAAAATAATTGAATATAATTATATTAATATAATATTATAATTAATATATGCCGAATATATATAAAAAAAGGAATATTCATATATTTGGAAATAGAAATTAATATATAGTTTTCATAATGATTGTATACATATATATATATATACATAATTTAAAATTAATTTGAAATGAATTAAAAATTAATTTTTATTATGTCCATAGAAACGTGAAACATATGTTTCTTTAACTATGATTTTAAAAACGTTTCTATAGAAACGTTTCTTATTTATACATTACGGTTAAAAAATATTAAATACGTTTAAGAAACGTATATAAAACGAACATGTGCTACCTGGGATATATGTGTATGAAATGATAAATCAGTAAATAATATGTGATATTATCTGATTTCAACATATTGGGTGTGTGTGTCAGAAAAAGAAAAGACGCTATTAGCATTGAGAAAAGACGCTATTAGCACCGTCATTCTATCTTTGTCACCAATTGAACAAAGATAGAATGACTGTTAGCGCTAAAAGCGTCTCTCTGAACGCACCCTTGAACACAATAAGAAATTGTTTGTTTATATTTTTCAATTATATGTATACATTCATAATTATATTATATGTATACATACAATGAGACACTCTATATACACATTCACACACACACGTGCACGCACACAAGTGTGTACATATGATGTGCAACAAGCTCTGTGTGTATATTTTTTATAATTATATAATTATATAATATTAATATATTATTTCTATATTATATTATATAATTATTTAATTTAAAAAATATATACACATAGCTTGTTGCACATCATTTATACACATTTGTGTGCATGCACGTTAGGGTGGGTCAAAAAAATCAACTATTTTTTTTTTCACTTTGTACTCTGAAAAACTGGTTGGTAGAGACCTCAAAAAAATTCTCTCCAAGTATGAGCTCTTAATTTTAATAGGAACGTCCTCCGTCTTTCAGTTTTATATTTTTTCCTTATTATTAAAAAGAAAAATACATATCTCGGTATCTACTATATGAAAAAAAATATCTCGTCTCATATATTCGTAGGAAATTGAATTCTCTACAAAAAAGGTCTCTTACAATTTTTCCGTAAACCTCACCGTTCAAAAGTTATTAAAGGTTAAAGTTTGATTATTTTAAGGTAGATTTCTTTTTTTTTATGAATTTTATAACTCCATAACAAAAAAACATTATGATACGCGCAACTCATGGTTTTGTTGGAAATTTACTGCTCTACAAAAATGGTCTCTTATGATTAGTCGATTAAATTAATCGTTCAAAAGATATTCATCGTCAAACTTCAATGCACACTATTTTTAACAGTTTTTTATTAAAAATTCAAACAATTTCAATTTAATTCATGAGTTTCGGGGAAATTTGTACAAATTTGAGATCCAATGAATATTAAAATGTTTTAAACTTTTTTTCTAGTTTTTTCTTTAGTTTTAAGCATGTTTGGGTACATTAAAACAAGAAATTATTGCATTTTTTCTAACTTAGAGTCAATGATTCATTAAATTTCGAGTAAATAACGTTTTCGTATTCTATTTAATATAAAAATTTTTTTTTATTTAATTGTCAACTAAGATATATAATTATCATTATTTTTAACATAATCGTACATTTCTACTGTAAAAAATTTTCTTTATTGCAGTTCGGGTATTTTTTGCGATGTTCTTTTATAACTTGCAACAAGTATTGAAATTGTTCTTCATTTCTTGTCAAACATTGGTTATACTCACTGGCTAATGCGACAGCACGCTCTGCCGAATCATTAACAACTTTTAATTGATCAAAGTATTCTTTGTTTTCATTATAACTGTCATTACTAGGCCACAATTCAATGTTTATATCAAGAAAATCATACGGTAGATCAAAGATCTTAAAGAGATTCAAGGATTGTTCAGAAACAAAGTCACTCAGATTTTTTTCCATAAATGAATTCAAATTGTTTTTATCAATTATAAATCTTCTAGCTTTACAATCTGTACCTTCACGAGTTTTAGCCGCTTCAACAATATTTTTTTTCATCTCCAACGGAACAGTATTATCAAATAATGATAAAATAGCAAGTTCATTACTTAAATACCATAAGTGCAAAATCATTTTCTCACAAGTAGCTGAAGAAATCAAGGGATTAATATGTTTGTACTCAATTAAATTTTTCAAAAATTGTAAGTCATGATTAGCAGCAGTAGTCGCAGAAGTCGATGAAAACCAAGCTTTTAAATACAATACAACTATAAAAATACAAAATTGCCGAAGACCATGCAATTCTTTTTTAGAAAGTCTAAATTCATCTCTAAATATAAACATTTTTAAACTGTAAATAGCCTTGGCCATCCACCTAGCATGATGAATTGCACCAGGACGTTTGAAAGAAACCTTGTCTTGAGGCATTTCTCCAAGGAAAATCAATGACAATTCCAATAATTCTTTATAGTCATCTCGGGGTTGCAGTAACTATCAAAAGTAATTAAATATTGGTCAGAAACAAGAAAATGTTTATTCTTAAAATTGCAGTAAAATCATACCTACGTCTATTAAGCTGACACAGCCACTTTAGCACAATCGAATAAAATTTACACAGAAATTTAGTGCTCTTTTGTTGCTAATTTGTTGCTCAATTCCCGATTTTGTTGCTCCAGCCGATTCAGAGAAAACAGTGGTGTGCTAACTTAAGATTAAAGTTAGCACAGCCACAAAAAAAAATAAAAAAAAATAAAAAAGCAATACATATTTTTTTAAAGCTAATTTGTTGCTAATTAGTTGCTCTATTCCTGATTTTTTTGCTCCACATTTAAACCCTGAAAACACCCCCTAAAGCAACCCCATACTAACAAAACGTTCCAAAATTGCTAATTAATGAGGTATCGCGATTGATTACGTCTCTTTGATTCTGTTGCTTGCGATTTACAATAAATCCGATTTTGTTGCTCCACCCTTAACGCTTGAAAACCACCCCTAGTTGTCCTAGATTAGCACAACACTATAAAACTTTAAATTTATGAGATATCTCGATTGATTACGTCTTCCTGATTTTGTTGCTTGCGATTTGCAATAGATCCGATTTTGTTGCTTCACCCTTAACGCTTGAAAACCACCCCTAGTTGTCCTAGATTAGCACAACACTATAAAACTTTAAATTTATGAGATATCTCGATTGATTACGTCTTCCTGATTTTGTTGCTTGCGATTTGCAATAGATCCGATTTTGTTGCTTCACCCTTAACGCTTGAAAACCACCCCTAGTTGTCCTAGATTAGCACAACACTATAAAACTTTAAATTTATGAGATATCTCGATTGATTACGTCTTCCTGATTTTGTTGCTTGCGATTTGCAATAGATCCGATTTTGTTGCTCCACCCTTAACGCTTGAAAACCACCCCTAGTTGTCCTAGATTAGCACAACACTATAAAACTTTAAATTTATGAGATATCTCGATTGATTACGTCTTCCTGTTTTTGTTGCTTGCGATTTGCAATGGATCCGATTTTGTTGCTTCACCCTTAACGCTTGAAAACCATCCCTAGTTGTCCTAGATTCGCTTGAAAACCATCCCTAGTTGTCCTAGATTAGCACAACACTATAAAACTTTAAATTTATGAGATATCTCGATTGATTACGTCTTCCTGATTTTGTTGCTTGCGATTTGCAATAGATCCGATTTTGTTGCTTCACCCTTAACGCTTGAAAACCACCCCTAGTTGTCCTAGATTAGCACAACACTATAAAACTTTAAATTTATGAGATATCTCGATTGATTACGTCTTCCTGATTTTGTTGCTTGCGATTTGCAATAGATCCGATTTTGTTGCTTCACCCTTAACGCTTGAAAACTACCCCTAGTTGTCCTAGATTAGCACAACACTATAAAACTTTAAATTTATGAGATATCTCGATTGATTACGTCTTCCTGATTTTGTTGCTTGCGATTTGCAATAGATCCGATTTTGTTGCTTCACCCTTAACGCTTGAAAACCACCCCTAGTTGTCCTAGATTAGCACAACACTATAAAACTTTAAATTTATGAGATATCTCGATTGATTACGTCTTCCTGATTTTGTTGCTTGCGATTTGCAATAGATCCGATTTTGTTGCTCCACCCTTAACGCTTGAAAACCATCCCTAGTTGTCCTAGATTAGCACAACACTATAAAACTTTAAATTTATGAGATATCTCGATTGATTACGTCTTCCTGTTTTTGTTGCTTGCGATTTGCAATGGATCCGATTTTGTTGCTTCACCCTTAACGCTTGAAAACCATCCCTAGTTGTCCTAGATTAGCACAACACTATAAAACTTTAAATTTATGAGATATCTCGATTGATTACGTCTTCCTGATTTTGTTGCTTGCGATTTGCAATAGATCCGATTTTGTTGCTTCACCCTTAACGCTTGAAAACCACCCCTAGTTGTCCTAGATTAGCACAACACTATAAAACTTTAAATTTATGAGATATCTCGATTGATTACGTCTTCCTGATTTTGTTGCTTGCGATTTGCAATAGATCCGATTTTGTTGCTCCACCCTTAACGCTTGAAAACCATCCCTAGTTGTCCTAGATTAGCACAACACTATAAAACTTTAAATTTATGAGATATCTCGATTGATTACGTCTTCCTGTTTTTGTTGCTTGCGATTTGCAATGGATCCGATTTTGTTGCTTCACCCTTAACGCTTGAAAACCATCCCTAGTTGTCCTAGATTAGCACAACACTATAAAACTTTAAATTTATGAGATATCTCGATTGATTACGTCTTCCTGATTTTGTTGCTTGCGATTTGCAATAGATCCGATTTTGTTGCTTCACCCTTAACGCTTGAAAACCACCCCTAGTTGTCCTAGATTAGCACAACACTATAAAACTTTAAATTTATGAGATATCTCGATTGATTACGTCTTCCTGATTTTGTTGCTTGCGATTTGCAATAGATCCGATTTTGTTGCTTCACCCTTAACGCTTGAAAACCACCCCTAGTTGTCCTAGATTAGCACAACACTATAAAACTTTAAATTTATGAGATATCTCGATTGATTACGTCTTCCTGATTTTGTTGCTTGCGATTTGCAATAGATCCGATTTTGTTGCTTCACCCTTAACGCTTGAAAACCACCCCTAGTTGTCCTAGATTAGCACAACACTATAAAACTTTAAATTTATGAGATATCTCGATTGATTACGTCTTCCTGATTTTGTTGCTTGCGATTTGCAATAGATCCGATTTTGTTGCTCCACCCTTAACGCTTGAAAACCACCCCTAGTTGTCCTAGATTAGCACAACACTATAAAACTTTAAATTTATGAGATATCTCGATTGATTACGTCTTCCTGATTTTGTTGCTTGCGATTTGCAATAGATCCGATTTTGTTGCTCCACCCTTAACGCTTGAAAACCACCCCTAGTTGTCCTAGATTAGCACAACACTATAAAACTTTAAATTTATGAGATATCTCGATTGATTACGTCTTCCTGTTTTTGTTGCTTGCGATTTGCAATGGATCCGATTTTGTTGCTTCACCCTTAACGCTTGAAAACCACCCCTAGTTGTCCTAGATTAGCACAACACTATAAAACTTTAAATTTATGAGATATCTCGATTGATTACGTCTTCCTGATTTTGTTGCTTGCGATTTGCAATAGATCCGATTTTGTTGCTTCACCCTTAACGCTTGAAAACCACCCCTAGTTGTCCTAGATTAGCACAACACTATAAAACTTTAAATTTATGAGATATCTCGATTGATTACGTCTTCCTGATTTTGTTGCTTGCGATTTGCAATGGATCCGATTTTGTTGCTTCACCCTTAACGCTTGAAAACCACCCCTAGTTGTCCTAGATTAGCACAACACTATAAAACTTTAAATTTATGAGATATCTCGATTGATTACGTCTTCCTGATTTTGTTGCTTGCGATTTGCAATAGATCCGATTTTGTTGCTCCACCCTTAACGCTTGAAAACCACCCCTAGTTGTCCTAGATTAGCACAACACTATAAAACTTTAAATTTATGAGATATCTCGATTGATTACGTCTTCCTGTTTTTGTTGCTTGCGATTTGCAATGGATCCGATTTTGTTGCTTCACCCTTAACGCTTGAAAACCACCCCTAGTTGTCCTAGATTAGCACAACACTATAAAACTTTAAATTTATGAGATATCTCGATTGATTACGTCTTCCTGATTTTGTTGCTTGCGATTTGCAATAGATCCGATTTTGTTGCTTCACCCTTAACGCTTGAAAACCACCCCTAGTTGTCCTAGATTAGCACAACACTATAAAACTTTAAATTTATGAGATATCTCGATTGATTACGTCTTCCTGATTTTGTTGCTTGCGATTTGCAATAGATCCGATTTTGTTGCTTCACCCTTAACGCTTGAAAACCACCCCTAGTTGTCCTAGATTAGCACAACACTATAAAACTTTAAATTTATGAGATATCTCGATTGATTACGTCTTCCTGATTTTGTTGCTTGCGATTTGCAATAGATCCGATTTTGTTGCTCCACCCTTAACGCTTGAAAACCACCCCTAGTTGTCCTAGATTAGCACAACACTATAAAACTTTAAATTTATGAGATATCTCGATTGATTACGTCTTCCTGATTTTGTTGCTTGCGATTTGCAATGGATCCGATTTTGTTGCTTCACCCTTAACGCTTGAAAACCACCCCTAGTTGTCCTAGATTAGCACAACACTATAAAACTTTAAATTTATGAGATATCTCGATTGATTACGTCTTCCTGATTTTGTTGCTTGCGATTTGCAATAGATCCGATTTTGTTGCTTCACCCTTAACGCTTGAAAACCACCCCTAGTTGTCCTAGATTAGCACAACACTATAAAACTTTAAATTTATGAGATATCTCGATTGATTACGTCTTCCTGATTTTGTTGCTTGCGATTTGCAATAGATCCGATTTTGTTGCTCCACCCTTAACGCTTGAAAACCACCCCTAGTTGTCCTAGATTAGCACAACACTATAAAACTTTAAATTTATGAGATATCTCGATTGATTACGTCTTCCTGATTTTGTTGCTTGCGATTTGCAATAGATCCGATTTTGTTGCTTCACCCTTAACGCTTGAAAACCACTCCTAGTTGTCCTAGATTAGCACAACACTATAAAACTTTAAATTTATGAGATATCTCGATTGATTACGTCTTCCTGATTTTGTTGTTTGCGATTTGCAATAAATCCGATTTTGTTGCTCCACCCTTAACGCCTGAAAACCACCCCTAGTTGAAATCGCAAGCAACAAAATCAGGAAGACGTAATCAATCGAGATATCTCATAAATTTAAAGTTTTATAGTGTTGTGCTAATCTAGGACAACTAGGGGTGGTTTTCAAGCGTTAAGGGTGGAGCAACAGAATCGGATCTATTGCAAATCGCAAGCAACAAAATCAGGAAGACGTAATCAATCGAGATATCTCATAAATTTAAAATTTTATAGTGTTGTGCTAATCTAGGACAATTAGGGGTGGTTTTCAAGCGTTAAGGGTGGAGCAACAAAATCGGATCTATTGCAAATCGCAAGCAACAAAATCAGGAAGACGTAATCAATCGAGATATCTCATAAATTTAAAGTTTTATAGTGTTGTGCTAATCTAGGACAATTAGGGGTGGTTTTCAAGCGTTAAGGGTGGAGCAACAAAATCGGATCTATTGCAAATCGCAAGCAACAAAATCAGGAAGACGTAATCAATCGAGATATCTCATAAATTTAAAGTTTTATAGTGTTGTGCTAATCTAGGACAACTAGGGGTGGTTTTCAAGCGTTAAGGGTGAAGCAACAAAATCGGATCTATTGCAAATCGCAAGCAACAAAATCAGGAAGACGTAATCAATCGAGATATCTCATAAATTTAAAGTTTTATAGTGTTGTGCTAATCTAGGACAACTAGGGGTGGTTTTCAAGCGTTAAGGGTGAAGCAACAAAATCGGATCTATTGCAAATTGCAAGCAACAAAATCAGGAAGACGTAATCAATCGAGATATCTCATAAATTTAAAGTTTTATAGTGTTGTGCTAATCTAAGACAACTAGGGGTGGTTTTCAAGCGTTAAGGGTGGAGCAACAAAATCGGATTTATTGTAAATCGCAAGCAACAGAATCAAAGAGACGTAATCAATCGCGATACCTCATTAATTAGCAATTTTGGAACGTTTTGTTAGTATGGGGTTGCTTTAGGGAGTGTTTTCAGGGTTTAAATGTGGAGCAAAAAAATCAGGAATAGAGCAACTAATTAGCAACAAATTAGCTTTAAAAAAATATGTATTGCTTTTTTATTTTTTTTTATTTTTTTTTGTGGCTGTGCTAACTTTAATCTTAAGTTAGCACACCACTGTTTTCTCTGAATCGGCTGGAGCAACAAAATCGGGAATTGAGCAACAAATTAGCAACAAAAGAGCACTAAATTTCTGTGTAAATTTTATTCGATTGTGCTAAAGTGGCTGTGTCAGCTTAATAGACGTATCATACCTGTAAGGATTGTGTAATGAAACTAAATATTTCATTTTTTCGATCCGAAACAATATCAGCAACAACAGTATCTTCAATACCAGATTTATAATTAGTTTTATCTATTTGGTCCCATGATTTTTGAAATCTTCCGAACATTGGTACATTTGGCCCAGATGACACTGGCCAGTATACTTCGAACGCACTCTTCAATATGATCTCAAATATGTGGTGACGACATGGTAACCAAATTAAATCTTTTCCCAAGCTCTTTTCAATTGCCTTACATGTACCGTTGTGAATTCCTGTATATTAAAAATAGATAATTATCAATAAATTTAACATTTTAGAAAAATTTTATAAATAAATAATATTTAAAATCTAAACGAATAATAAATTCTAAATAATTAGTTGATTTTAATAATGTGATTACGTGAGCAAAAATAATTCAAACTAAAATGATAACAATCGAATATTTTTCAAATTAGATCATCATTAATTAGTTACCCGTATTAATAGCCGTCGTGTCAAAACACATCGCCTTAACATAATGAATGATACCCCATTCAGTTAATGTCGATAAAATGGCTGATGTTTGATTGTCTGCCGTCCCAGAATTCATTTTTGGAACCCCAAGTAACTGTTCGGTACCAAACGCAGTTAAAAGAACTGGTAGCCGTTCTACAGATTTTGATCCAACAAGATCATTTAGCATTTTATCGTCCCAATGCACAACGTATTTATCGTGTGTTTTAAAGTTATCTTTCAGACCTTTAGCAATGTCTTGTCTTAGAAGCATACGAGCTCGTTGAATTGTTCTATAACTGAGCGTTGTATCTTCAATTTTAATGCCAACAGCTAATAAAATAGGAGCAATAATGTACATCGCATTTCTACTGCTGACATTAGCTCTATCGAGTGCAGAAATGACTTCAGGAGTTAAAACATCTATTTTTGCTTGTTTTGTCGGTATTTGAGGTTCATAGTCTGAATCAGATACAAAATTAGTAACTCCACTTAATGTATACGTTGAAAATGACTCTGATTTTTCATTTGGAACAATCGCATGACTGGTAGACGGTTGATCTAAATCTGGAACGAGTTTTTTATTAAAAACTATAGATTATGAAAATATAATACTCGATTATCTACAGTTAATTAGAAAAGTACTACACTACTACCTAAATTTATAACAATAAGATGTCATAAATACTTACTGCTGTCGTCTATTTCCATCATATTTACGGTCAAGTTCGACGCCGGTTCATTATTAGACAGAACTTCTTTTCGAGTACCGAACTTTTGATTCAAATACAACTTTTTAATATTTTCATCAAGCATTTTTAAAGACTTTTCATTTACAATGTCAAATAACTTTTCAAGATCATTCTGAAATTTCTTCTCATTTTGGTTTTGAGCTGATTTCTTTTTTTTTAAATTTTTTTGTAATTTTAACCACTAATTATGATAACGAAGTATTTTCTTAACAGCATTAGGAGTTCCACTTGTAGGAATCTGATTTTTTTTCCATAGTTCAATAACTTGGTCAACTGAATGTTTAGCACTTTGTTTGATTGAACACTTCAAAACTTTCAGTTGATAGAAAAACACTCTCATAACCTCTTTCACTGTTGGCAATTTACGTTCCAAAATTTTTTGTATAGGTACACCGATCAAAGGAATTTCTTTATTCATTGTAGCTCAATTAATGATAAATAAATTTATGTGGTGATTATAAGAATTATTTGTAAAAAATTATTTGTACAAAATTATTTTATTAGTTATGCAAGATAATAAGATTCAGGAACAGTGAAAATACAGTATGACAGGGGCAAATACTAAAGATAGATTGAGAATTGAAAATATAGGTGGCGTTAGTTTCATAAGACAAACAGACGAAACGATAGGATTTAAAACAAAAATCCTCTCGAACAAAAAATTTTATGTATAATTTGTGAAAAAAAGTTTTAAAATATGTTCTGAACAAACTCCATAAAAATAATTAACACCATGATCGGGATTTCAAATTATTAAAGGAAAAATTTGTAAAAATACTATGAGAATGATGAATTTCAAAAAATTTTTGGAACACAAAACTTTTATAGTAGTAACTTTCACGACAGACACTCGAATTTGTACAAATTTCCCCGAAACTCATGAATTAAATTGAAATTGTTTGAATTTTTAATAAAAAACTGTTAAAAATAGTGTGCATTGAAGTTTGACGATGAATATCTTTTGAACGATTAATTTAATCGACTAATCATAAGAGACCATTTTTGTAGAGCAGTAAATTTCCAACAAAACCATGAGTTGCGCGTATCATAATGTTTTTTTGTTATGGAGTTATAAAATTCATAAAAAAAAAGAAATCTACCTTAAAATAATCAAACTTTAACCTTTAATAACTTTTGAACGGTGAGGTTTACGGAAAAATTGTAAGAGACCTTTTTTGTAGAGAATTCAATTTCCTACGAATATATGAGACGAGATATTTTTTTTCATATAGTAGATACCGAGATATGTATTTTTCTTTTTAATAATAAGGAAAAAATATAAAACTGAAAGACGGAGGACGTTCCTATTAAAATTAAGAGCTCATACTTGGAGAGAATTTTTTTGAGGTCTCTACCAACCAGTTTTTCAGAGTACAAAGTGAAAAAAAAAATAGTTGATTTTTTTGACCCACCCTAATGCACGTGTGTGTGTGTGAATGTGTATATACAGTGTCTCTTATAATATATATATATATATATATATATATATATATATATATATATATATATATATATACACGTCAATATAAACAATAAAATTGTGTATATATATATATATATATATATATGGGACGATCCACGTCAAAAGAGCCACCGCTCTGCCCAAAATTTGAACAGCTCAAATAAAACGTTACATAGCTCAAAATGTTCGTATTGACAAGCACTTTTGAATATATAGTGGCCTTTTAAAAAATTTCAAAATGGCGACCAAAATATGGCGCTTTTTCCCGACAATTTTTCATGATTATCAGATAGAAGCGGCTTCCAATGGAAATTAATGTCCTTGAAAAATTTGTTCTGGGGCTGAAAATATTTGGTCAGAAGTAGACTTTCGACCGCCATTTATGGTTTTTAAAATTTCAAAATGGCGGATCCAATATGGCCGATTAAAAATTTAAAAACGGTAGTTTTGTCTCATATTTGGTATATAGGGGTTTGTGAGGTCGCTGATTACGAATACGGACTTTGTTGATACACTGAAACACACTGAAATGAAGCGCTGCGTTCATTTGTCTCGAAAACCGCGACGCAGCGCTTTTGTACTGCGAGTTTCAGTGTATCAACAAAGTCCCGCAGTTTTCGAACGTTCTCGCCAGAATCGCTTAGCAGTCAAACGGTTAAAGGGCTACTTAGATTTTCAGAAAACGTAAATCCTGAAGAGATTAAATCCATTGGATTATTTTTGTAACGAAGCGTTACTGCGAGAAGTCACCCCCGACATAAACAATTATTTCCGCGCCGCACCAACCCGCTTATCACCGACCTGCGGGTATATATACCGCAGGATTTTCGGTGATAAGCATCTTCCTTCCGACCAGCGAGCTGAGCAGGTCTATCCACCGGGACTTAGTCACCGGATCCCGATCGCTTGTGAGCTGAACGAGCAATTCCTCCAAGACGCGCGTTGAGCGTTTCCTAGACTCGCGAGTTGAGCGACAGTACCGATCCACATTCAAAACCGGCTACGAGCTGAGTAGCGATATCCAAGCCCACGTGTTGAGTGGCATGCCGCGTGCTGAGCGGTAACCCGCCTCGCGATGAGAGGCCTCCGCCTTTTCCGAGACATCCATTAATCCGCCGTACGAATTAATCCGCCGTACGAATTAATTCGCCGTACGAGATAATCCGTAACCGCGCCGCCGAGATACCGCGAAGCCTGCCGAATCCGTCCGATCTCCGCAAGCAGGCCCGCGCCGCCGGAACACCGCGAAGCCCGCCGAACGCGCCCGATCTCCGCCGCGAGACCGAACTCCGAGAGCGCACCGACGATCCCCGGCGAACCGAGCCGAACTCATTAAGCGGCGTTCACGCGCAACCGCGCCAACAGCGAAACATTAAGCCGGCAATACCGGACTTGTATATAATAGGAATAAGTTAGCATGTAAGTTAGTGTATAAGCAATAGTATTAAATAAACATAGTTATACGGTATTAAACGCACGCCTAATTCACTCAGCCTTCGACTCCACCGCCCGAACTTTGGATAACCGCGGCTATCCGCAGCTCACAGAAATCCACAGTTACATTTTAATTATTTCTTCTTTCGCGCTACAGAGGCTCAGTGTATTTACGTTGCAGAATACTTAACACATTTGTTTACTCATGACTACTTTTTAATTTGCATTGGTTAAATGTTATATTTTCCTTTAAAAATTTCACTTTTCGGTACCTATTATTCTCTGTAATATGTCGTCTATTCAGAAAAAATCATTTAAAAAAAGGCACTCGGATAGATGCGCGAACCCTTATAAAATCGATAATCATAAAGGAACAAATTTAAGGAATATGACAAAGAGTATGTCGGAAAATTTTCAAGATTGTTCTAATTCCCTGAAAATTTGTGACGATTGCCGGAAAATGTTTTATAACAATCAGAAAATGCAGTCCTCTGATGGTGCAGATAACATAGAATCAAATGAAATTGAAAATGTTTGCTCTGAGTCGGAAAATGATTCAAATATACCTGCCAAGAAAAAATGTCTTTCTAGAGAGGATGAATATGATGAGGTATTAAACGGGCTTAAAGAAAAATTGCAGACTCTATCGTCAAATGATCCTTTACGTGTATCGATACTTACAATATTGCCTGATTGTTGGAGTGAACGCAAAATTGCTAAAGAATTTAGGGTTTCAAGAAAACAGGCTGCTAAGGCAAAAAAATTAAAAGCAGCAGAGGGTGTTTTAGCATTTCCAACATCAAGAGCTGGTAAAACTTTATCCACAGATACGTATGACAAAGTAATACAATTTTACGAATCAAATGAGAACAGTCGAATTATGCCAAACAAAAAAGACATCGTTATTGTAGAAAAGGACGGCGAGAAACAGAAAGTACAGAAACGATTACTTTTAACTGATGTATGCATTTTACATGAACAATTTATAAACGCAAATCCACAAAATATGATAGGTGTGAGTAAATTTGCAGAGCTCAGGCCTAAATGGTGCATACTTGCTGGTGCAAAAGGAACACACAGTGTATGCGTTTGCACCATACACGAAAATTTTAAGAATATGCTGGATGCCTCGAATTTAACAAAATTCACAGAAAATTCAGAAATTCCAATCCGAGAATATAGAGACTGCCTAAGTTTCGTATTATGCAAGAATCCGTACCCTGCTTGTTTTCTGGATGAGTGCAAATTTTGTCCGAAATATGATCAATTGGCAGATCATATAACTAATATTTTTGAATCGAGAGGTATAACAGAAATTATTTTTAGCACGTGGCAATCGGTAGATAGATGTACATTGAAAAAAGAATGTCTTTCTACTGAAGATTTTGTGCCTGCCTTGATTGAAAATTTAAAAAAATTCATACCTCATCATTTTATTTCCAATCAACAATCTAAGTACGTGACCGAACGAAAAAAAAATCTCAAAGAAAATGAAGTACTAGTAGAAATGGACTTTTCTGAGAACTACCTATTTGTCGCACAAGACGCAGCACAAGCCTTTCACTACAATAACAGTCAGTGTACAGTTTTCCCCGTCGCTTGTTACTACAAATCTGGAAATGAAACCAAACATAGTACGTTTATTCTATTATCTGACAGTACGAGCCATGATACCGCTGCCGTGTACTGTATGCAGCAAGCTGTCATACCTGAAGTTAAAAAAATTTATCCTAAAGTGAAGAGAGTAATTTACGTTACAGACGGTGCCAAACAGCACTTTAAGAATCGATTCCAAATGTGCAATTTAATATATCATTATGAAGATTTTGGTGTTTTAGCAGAGTGGCACTGCACATGGAAAGTGTGTTTGTGACGGCTTAGGTGCAACGTTCAAAAGAGAAACTACGCGGGCAAGTTTGCAAGCAAAGCCGAACGAGGCTATTTTAACCCCGGAAGCTCTTTATACGTAGGAAAAGAAGAAGTTTTCCAACCTGAAAATATTATATTACAGCAAACAGAAACATGAAAAAACACAAAGATTTCTTTCAAAACGATTTGCAAAGGCTCCACGCGTTACAAATATTCATAACGGCCATGCTTTTATTGTAGACTCAAAGAAGATATTAAAAGTGAAAATATATTCCAATGCAAAAGATCCGATTACTGTCACGCAATATTAAGAAAAACGTAAACATCATAATATAAAATTTCTGTAGCGACAAAGATGAAACAGAAAAAGTAGTTAATATGAAGAAAAATAAATAAAATCAGTAAAAAAAATAAAAAAATTTGAAAAAGTAAAAAAAATCTAAAAAAATTTTTAAATACAAAAAAAGTAAAAAAAGTAAAAAGAGTAAAAAAAAGGTAAAAAAAAGTAATGCGGGCTTCGCAGCCTGTAAGCGAAGACAGTCTCAACCCTGTTGAACGCAGAGAGCTTTAAGAACCTTTTTATTACTCCAGATGCTTTGATCGACTATTTTCAACATTCTCGTCTGACATATTGGATCCGCTATTTCGAATTTTGAATATTTGACACCGGATTCGTAATCAGCGACCTCAAAAATCCCTGTATACCAAGTATCGGATAAAATTGCCGTTTTCCAAAATTTTGGTCGGACATATTGGATCCGCCATTTTGAATTTTGAATATTTGTCACCGTATTCGTAATCAGCGACCTCAAAAACCCCTATATACCAAATATGAGACAAAACTACCGTTTTTAAATTTTTAATCGGCCATATTGGATCCGCCATTTTGAAATTTTAAAAACCATAAATGGCGGTCGAAAGTCTACTTCTGACCAAATATTTTCAGCCCCAGAACAAATTTTTCAAGGACATTAATTTCCATTGGAAGCCGCTTCTATCTGATAATCATGAAAAATTGTCGGGAAAAAGCGCCATATTTTGGTCGCCATTTTGAAATTTTTTAAAAGGCCACTATATATTCAAAAGTGCTTGTCAATACGAACATTTTGAGCTATGTAACGTTTTATTTGAGCTGTTCAAATTTTGGGCAGAGCGGTGGCTCTTTTGACGTGGATCGTCCCATATATATATATATATATATATATATATATATATATATTATATATACAGGGTGGCCCATCGAAAAGGAAACAAACTGAATAACTCTTACAAAAATGATTTTTCGAAAAAATGCAAAAACATGTCAATTATTATTGGAAGGGGGACATCTATTGACGTAAAACTCTTACCCTCAACTTCCACCCCCTAAGCGGGGGGTGGCAACCCTTAAAAATTTTAAACGAGAAGGGGGGTCGAATAATATATCATTGGAAAGGTCTCTCAATTCTCTATAATTCTACGTTTAATTTTTTAAATTTGATCGATTTGTTTAGAAGATACAGAGTGTTTTATCTAAAACAAATAAATCTTTATAATCTTTAACCAGGTCATTAATCGGTTGCAAGAGGTGTTCAAATTGTGTTAGTTAGCGTAGTAATTGTTTGAAATGTTGATAAAGCTTAAAGCTTTCAAGTTTTGAATTTATTCCACGTCAATGTGTATACTCCAATGTTTTGATTCTTTCTCTTTCTCTCTCTTTACTACTTTGCCTACACTGAAGAAAATTTCTACGTCAATGTGCTCCAATGTTTTGGTTTTTTCTTTGCTACTTTTTGTTACACTGAACGAAATTTAAACTTATACGAAGCCTAATCTTTCTTCAGTGTGCTTCGATAAGCAAGATCAGTACTTATCTAGTGTTTGCGACAAGTAAATTTCATAATTCGTTGTTTTGACATTATGGTTTATTCGATTGCAGAAAGGATCGAAATAATTGCACTTTATTTTGAAAATAATAAATGTGCTAACAAAACAGCTGAGCTGTTCAATCAAAGGCATGCAAATAAACATGTCAATCGTAAATACGTTTTGCAGTTAGTGGCAAAATTTAAACAGACAGGATCTGTGGTTAATAAAAAACGGAATGCTGAAAATCGTGTACGATATGAAGCGGTGGAAATAGCGATTTTAGGCCATGTTGCTGCTGATCCTACGTTGAGTACAAGGCAATTATCTGCTGTATCTGGTGTTAGTCGCGAACCAGTATTCAACGAATTTTAAAACATCATAAGTTTCACCCATATAAAATTAAGTTGTTACAGGAACTTAATGAAGACGACTTTGACCGTCGGTTGCAATTTTGTGAGGTCATGAGTGAACGAATAACGAATAATCCAAATTTCCTCTTTAATATTTGTTTTTCTGACGAATGTTCTTTTTTTCAAAATGGTACAGTAAATCGCCATAATTGTCGCTATTGGGCAGATTCTAATCCAAGCATATTTTATGAAACCCATACTCAACACCCAAAAAAATTAAATGTTTGGGCTGGCATTTTTGGTGATCGTATTGTTGGTCCCTTTTTTCTATCTGGCAATTTAACTGGAGATATGTATTTGGAACTGCTAGAAAACATAATTGATCCAATGTTAACCAATATTATCGAAAATGATGAACATTATCTCGAAGATCAATTAATATTTCAACAGGACGGAGCTCCTCCACATTATACACTGTCTGTTCGTAAATATTTGGATCAAACTTTTCCAAATCGTTGGATTGGAAGAAGAGGCACTATTGAATGGCCTCCTCGTTCTCCAGATTTGTCGCCACTGGATTTCTTTTTATGGGGACATTTAAAAAGTAAAATTTATGAAACACAACCAGCTTCTTTAGAAGATTTACGTCAACGTATTGTTAACGAATGCCATAAAATTACTCCACAAATGCTCCAGAATGTGCGACAACGTTTTGAGCAGAATCTTTATTATTGTATGGAAGCTAGTGGTCAACATTTTGAACATTTGTTACGCTGACAATAGATAATAAAAAAAATTTGAAGATATGCAGATTTGTTTGTTTTAGATACAACCCTGTAACCCTGTAAAACACCTTGTATCTTCTAAACAAATCGATCAAATTTAAAAAATCAAACGTAGAATTATAGAGAATTGAGAGACCTTTCCAATGATATATTATTCGACCCCCCTTCTCGTTTAAAATTTTTAAGGGTTGCCACCCCCCGCTTAGGGGGTGGAAGTTGAGGGTAAGAGTTTTACGTCAATAGATGTCCCCCTTCCAATAATAATTGACATGTTTTTGCATTTTTTCGAAAAATCATTTTTGTAAGAGTTATTCAGTTTGTTTCCTTTTCGATGGGCCACCCTGTATATATAAGAGACACTCTATATACACATTCACACACACACACGTGCATGCACACAAATGTCTATAAATGATGTGCAACAAGCTATGTGTATATATTTTTTAAATTAAATAATTATATAATATATTATATATAATATATATATAATATTATATAATTATATAATTATAAAAAATATACACACATAGCTTGTTGCACATCATATGTACACACTTGTGTGCGTGCACGTGTGTGTGTGAATGTGTATATAGAGTGTCTCATTGTGTATATACATATAATTGAAAAATATAAATATGAATTTGTTATACATACACATACGTGTATAAGTGTGTATATATGGAATGTCTCAATATAAATAAAAAGTCACATAAGGCAAGACATAACATAAAATGTCATTTCCAAGTTTATTTATTAAATCTATTTTAATATACACCTTTTAGTATTAAAGCTTTCTCACCACGGCAAGGTAGGTGTAAATAGAGAAAGATTCTTGCAGACGCTTTATGTCTAAAGATATTTGCAATATTTACATTTATATTATCTGCGAAATCGATATAATTTTGAAAACTATAATACATGCAAATATACTTTTTGCAATATAATTTTTGGACCATATAATTTGATAAATTTTGTCTCCAAAACGTGTGTTGATAGAATAATATATCTTTAAAACATCAATAATTAAATGGATTTCTTTATCACCCATTTAATTATTGATGTTTCTAGTTGAGAACAACACACAACACAATATGTGTTTTTTTTCGTCTCCGACAAATAAGTTTTTCGCATTGAGCGTCTTTTCCTCAAAGATATGGAATTTTTACCAATCTGGGAAAGGCGACAGTTCATTGTTTATTATAATATCAAGAAAATGTTGCCTCATAAATACCACGCGATTAGAATATTTTTTATCACAAGGATTTCCTCCTAAAGCTATAGTTGTAGCGAAAGCTGCAGCATAAATTCCACAACTCGTGCTATCAGGTTGTGCTTGAACCTTTTCAAATATTATATTATTTGCATTTATTTGTGGATAACGACGATGAATGTAATTTTTTTCTTTAAACACCAATTTATCGTACGTAGTACCAGGTAGACTGTCGTACACTCGAAGCTTGGTGCCGTCAAAAAATATACATCGCCAATGATTACTACAATTTCCTCCAATAATTTGTATGCTTTTGCTACAACTTGCTTCAATTAGATGAGGATATTCCAAATATAACACACTTTGTGTTTCAAAGCAAGATTTTCTTCTTATAACGCGTAAGAATTGGTCCAATGATTCATCGTTTATTTGACTATGTATAGGTAATACATTAGCCTTTATTATATTAAATTTTATAAAGCGTTTGTTGATATATTCTTTTTGTGCTGTTATTTCTTTTTCAGTTAGCTCTTTATTTTGTAAGTGACTAACAATGATGCAATCGTCATCTTGTTTCGGACTCAGAGCAGTAACAGCAGTTGCTTCCATTGGTAAAATATTGGATTCGCAATATTGCTTTTCTTCGACAATATCTTCGTCTTCTATATTACATAGTCGACGATTATTTAATTTTTTGACTTCTTTTTTTTCTTTAACTTCTTTAGCTTCCATTATATATTTTGGATTTCTAATAGGCATATGTCTATTATACCGGCTATCCAAGATTTCTGGCAGCATGCATTCATAATAAAAACGAGTTAAAAAGGGCATCATTTTATTATTCCAAAATTCATTATCCCTATTAACACGTGTTATTTTTAAGCTTTTTGGCGTCCACAAAGCGAAAATACAATAATCTCGCTGCGTAATATTTAATTGACCTTGAACTTGATAGAAAAATTTATGATTTTGATTCATTTGGTCAGAATTTTTCTTATCAAAAATGCTTTTTAGTTGAGGCAGTGTCTTTACTGCCTCTTCCGCTGTTAAATTTTGAGCTAAGAGAGGACATTTTATTTCTACCAAACCATCTTCATCTATAAGCCCATCAGGAGAAGCACCCAAGTATGGATTTTCAACATCAATGAACAATCCGCAAGTTTTAATCTCCTTTTTCAATATTTGGGCCAATTCTTTTTTCGCAATTTCCTCCTTCTCGCGACCATATTTCATCGCTGCGTTATCAGTAGCTGAAGGATATAAAATATTTTTTACAGTTATTGTGCAAGACGTTGTCGTTCTCATACGACATACGGGTCCAAAGTTCGATGCCGTTAACATTTTACGTCTCAACTGTAACCATAATTCTGACCTATTTTGGTCTCTGGTATCATGTTCAATTTTTTGCCAATTTCTCCCATTTTCGAACAACTTTTCTAAATGATTTTGCCGAAGTTGCTCGAATACATCGCATGGCAGATCCGGTTTCTGCGACTGCGGACCATAATAGCGATCTGTTCCCAATTCTTGTTTGAATTTTTTTTGCCTTCCTTGTGTTTGTCGGGATTTTCTGGTTCTTGCAACTTTTTGTTGTCGTCGCTTTTCCAGATTCTCGATAATAGGTGGAACAGTCTTATTCATACTTTTATGTAATTCTGTAAGTACTTGTTGCGTATTATATTGCACAACTGCTCCCCAAACTCTAGCATTGTAATCGCCTTTTTTACCGAAATGAATACGTTTCGAGCCAATTAGTTCGCAGATTATCGAATTATATGATTCTGCAAGATTATTTGTAATTTAATAATAAGCTGTCAGAGTAACCGCTTAAATATTCGATAGCTTCTTCTACTTCTATATAGAGACCATGAAATTTTAAAGAGTCAACATAATTGTTCTCTTCTTTATCACAGTTCTCCTTGCATTTACGGCCACGTTCTTCACATAGTTTGTGATCACCAAAAACATGCCTAGGAATGTTCAAAATATCTTTTTGTAATTCCATTGCCTGATGATGTTGAGATTGAGGTTGCTTTTTTTCTCTTCGTAGAGCAGCTGCTTCAGTTATTTCCTTCCGTATTTTTAGAATGTTCTTTTTTACTATATTTCGCGCCTCCACAAAGCCACTCTTTCTAAATGCTTTTGGTCGACTTTTCTCTGTTATAAGTCTCAACTTTTTGCATAAATTACGTAGCAAATGATTGGTACATACTATTTTCTTTACTGTTACCATATATTCTCCGTATGGATTGTTATTTTTTATAGCCTGGTATACGCTACTGTCACCGTCAGCAACAAGCGTTCTATAAATCAGGCCATGCATTTCGATGCTACAGTTGAAGCCTTCCGCAATAGCATCGCTCTCCATTTTTGTAGAACTTTTGTTTGAATCAAAATTTCTATAACATTTATGAGCTTTTGCCTCAACATCTTTTCGCTTTGCCATATCACATATTATGCAATATTTATTTTTGACACCGACGTAGAGAACCTTTTTCGTGCGGTAACCTATTATGGCTCCAATACCGGAAGAAGAATCGTAGGCAGTACCGTACGATCTCTTCATCCAACTACCATCCGCTACAACTGTTATATACGGAATACCGTTTATAACGTCGTTGTTTTCAAAAGCGAGTTTTGCTTCCTCTTCGCCAGCCATTTTCATATTTTCTGTGGCTGATTTTAGAAAATCATCAACTAACTTGTCTCTACATTTGATGTACGTTGGTTCAGACATGCAAGGAATATTCATGGCTGCACACTGCTTTTCCAGCTGGGTATAACCAATTCCTACTGTAATAGCTCCTGCTACAATAACCATGTTAATGTCCATTGTTTTTGGCTCTGTGGATTCTGTCCAGATTTTATCTTCATAATTGCAAATTTGGCATTTGAAGGTCAACCCGGTCATTAACCCACTTTTATGATACTTTATAACTTTCCAATCTTGAAATTTGCATTCTATTCCTCGCGCATGATTGTCGAAGGTTCTGTGCATTTCATTCATGAAATAACAAAGATCGACAACATAACGGCCTTTAGGTAGATTTTCTTTGATACCATAATCCAAAGGACTATTTTCAATGACGAAATTCATGCTATCTCCGGAATATTCAACATTTTCATTACACATACTTTTATTTTTGCCTTTATTTGTTTGGCATTCTATTGCATGTGTATCAAATTTCATATCTATTACATCAGACGGTGATCCCGCATCAGACATTGATTCTCGAATAAATTCGTTATCGATATTTCGAGTAACAATGTCCACAATACGACGGCCTTCAAGCGTGCTTTCCTGCATACGATTTGTCTTCAAAAGGCCATTTTCGATAACAAAATCTTTGTTATCCTCGCAAAGTTGGACATTTTGTTTTATATTCATATCAGTATTTGACTCGTAACACTGCATTGTTTGGATATTCAAATCCGTCGTATCGGGAAATAATTCTACCGATTTCTTATAATCGACGGATTCATCGGTAATATCCTCAATGCTTCTCGAGTCAATTAATACGTCCTTACCTTTGAAAAGTCGGACATCTTGTTCGACATTATACATACCTGTATTAGACTCCTGACATTTAATTTGAATATTAGCTTTTTCCGTATTGGATGCTACCAATTTCTTAAAATTAATGGTATTATCGCTAATATTCTTGCTCTTGGAGTCGTTTTGTTCCATTTCTGGCTTCCGTAATAACTGTCGCCTGCAAAGAAAAATTAATAAATTAGTATTTTGGGAAATAATATTAAATATATTTTTATCACAATATTATTCTTGAAAAAAATAAAATCTCTGAAAAACTACAATCTTTTGTTTTTAATTATAATTATAATTTAAATATAATTGGTGTAAAATAATTTTAGAAGTAACCAGCACACGAATGGACCGTCACTAAATTTTATGTTTTGACAACCCCAGCACAGGAATAGACTGCCACTGGATAAAGTTTTTACAACCAGCATACGAATAGATCGTCACTGGATAAATTTTTTACAACCAGCATACGAATAGATCGTCACTGGATAAATTTTTTACAACCAGCATACGAATAGATCGTAACTGGATTTTATGTTTTTACAACCAGCATACGAATAGATCGTTACTGAATAAAGTTCTTACAACCAGCATACGAATGGATCGTCACTGGATTTTATGTTTTTACAACCAGCATACGAATATATCGTCACTGGATAAAGTTTTTACAACCAGCATACGAATAGATCGTCACTGGATACAGTTTTTTTCTAAGCAGAACGCACATGCAAACTACTACTACTACTACTACTACTACTACTACTATTCTATAATTATGTCTAAAATACATATTTTTTTATAAATTGCTGTCTAAATTTTCAGAGATTTTATTTTTTCAAGCTAAAAAATATAGGAAAGATTTATGCATTTGATTATACATACAAATCAATGTTCAATATTTCTTTTTATTTCAGTTTTATATTAAAAATTTATTATTAGAATTTTAATAATGTTCAATCTAATTATTCATTAATTGAATTATTTATAAAAAGATTTGATTGTGTGTGAAATCAAATACATAAATCATCCCATTTTAATTGTATATTCATTTATATATAAATTCACTTATAAATTTATTTTTAAAATTATAATAAATAATTATAATCGGTATTGTGTAACATAAGTTATATATATATTGGCCATTTTTAGAACCTCTCCTTCAGTTATTTATTATTTTAATAATAATAAAATAAAAAAGTAATCCGATTTATGTCATGTTTGGTGTCATCGTGAAAATATCATTAATCCATTTTTATCTTATCTTTATCTTTTTTATCCTTTTTTATCTCCAATCTTTCGTATCATATTTTATCTTACTGTAAAAAATAAAATTTTAACATTTCGCATTTTATCGATCCGAAAATAATTGTAATGGTTGAGATTTTCACAATGACACCAAAACATGACATAAATTGGATTACTTTTAATTAAATATGTATGTGTTCTAGTTAAAAATTGTCCAATTTATATCCCCAGTGAAAAATGACCATCAAATCGATATGAAACTGATATCGATCAATGCAATTTACATCAATTCGACGTCAATTCGATGTCGACTCGATAGATCTCTTCTCACTGGATCGTGCTTATTAGTGTGATTTTAATCGCAAATTACCAATGAAATTATTTTGCCAATATACAGGGTGCGGCAAAATAACCTCCCTATTTTTAAATGCTAATAAAAAATACAGTTTTTTCCAAAAAACAAATTTATTTATTTTAACTTGTTCTATTACATGGGAGTTTTTTTTCTACTTTGTTTTAAAAAGAATATCAGATAAGTGATGGCCATGGTTATCAATACACTGTTGCAACCGAATTCTGAAATTGTCATGGACTCTTTCGAGCATGGCTTGAGGTATGCGCTGAACTTCCTCGCGTATTGCTTGCTTCAGATCTTGCAGGTTCGTGGGGCGATGTTTGAACACCTCGGCCTTTAAGTAACCCCACAGAAAATAGTCGCATGGGGTTAAATCGGGTGATCGTGCTGGCCATACAATGTCCCCTCCCCGAGAAATCAATCGGCCAGGAAACATTTGCCTCAAAATGTTTATTGCTATTCGGGCAGTATGGGCTGTGGCACCGTCCTGCTGGAACCACACATTCTCGAAAGCCCTCTGCTGTAGGGCAGGTTCAAAAAATTCTGCTATCATGTTGGCATACCTGTTTGAGTTCACAGTAACAACATTGCCACCCTCTTCAAAAAAATGAGGGCCAATGATTCCACATCGTGATAACGCGCACCAAACAGTCACACGTTCACTATGAAGAGGCCTCTCATGGATTTCCTGCGGGTTGTTTTCACTCCAGTAGCAATACGCGAGGAAGTTCAGCGCATACCTCAAGCCATGCTCGAAAGAGTCCATGACAATTTCAGAATTCGGTTGCAACAGTGTATTGATAACCATGGCCATCACTTATCTGATATTCTTTTTAAAACAAAGTAGAAAAAAAACTCCCATGTAATAGAACAAGTTAAAATAAATAAATTTGTTTTTTGGAAAAAACTGTATTTTTTATTAGCATTTAAAAATAGGGAGGTTATTTTGCCGCACCCTGTATATATATATATATATATATATACAGGGTGGACCATTTTAATCCATCCAGTCGAATATTTCGAAAACCAAGCTCGGGAGAGAAAAATTTTTCAGACAAAAGTTGTTTGTTTTCGAGGGGACCATAAGATGGTACCATTGGTTTGACCTTGAAAAATTAT
>CABEGB010000398.1:0-38006 GCA_901521435.1 Crematogaster levior | reverse complement strand
CTGTATATCGTAGACGTAAGTAACGCATAAGCTTTGACGTAATATATAACAAACGTGCTAATTACCCAGTGAGAAGTGACCATCAAATCGACATCAAATTGCCATCGAATCGATACAATTACATCAATTTGACATCAATTCTATGTCGACTCGTTAGGGCCTTTCTCACTGACAATGAGTTACTGATAGCACATTCTACATCTATGCCAAAGCTTGTGCGTTACTTATGTGTACAATTTACGTCTATTACGTAACATTTGTACACAAACCCTTGTTACAATTCGCTGAACACGTATACAATGAATTTATACCACTAACCTTTTCCTCCATGCTTTCTTCAAAGAAAGTTTGTAGCCGACGTAAGGATGTTTGTCATCAATTTTCCGTCCCATTATAAAATGGATCAGTTACTAAAAACACTAACACTAAAAACACTAACACTAAAACTCACGCACTCAGAGAAAACGCACTACTTCACGCGTATGTTTTCCTCATGAGTAATAATTACATTCGCGGCAACGGTTTCCCGCGTAATTCACGATCTATTGTTTCGTGTATACACTACGCGACGCGTGAGTGGAGCCCCCCCGTAAGGGGGGTAGAACTAGAGTTCTAAAATTACCGGTAATTTAAAATCGAGCGTAATTTTACGGTAAATTACGGTAAATTACCGTAATTTTCGGTAATTTTGGTAATTAATTTATATTTTTAGGTTTGTCGATTATGATGACTTATTGAGCATTATTTTACACATTATTTGTGAACTTGAGCGAAAAGTACGTAATAATACATTGCTTATATTGACTCAAACTGTCAAACAACAAATATCCGTCTCATTTCTCGTTTTAAGTGCAAAAAGTGTAAGCAGTACATGTTACCGACTTACCAGCCTTACCGCACGAGCTGCACGAACAAACACCATGTATAAGAGAAGAGTATAAGACAGAGACGTTCAAAGTATAAGTGTGATAGCTATTCCACCAGTGACGTCACGATTTCACATATAAACATTATTAGATAAGGATTTTAATAATCAATCTGTTTGCTAGGATTTTAATAATCAATCTGGTTGCACCCCGAAACGCAGAAGTAATCTTAACACTTTCTTTTCAAAATTATCGACATCTTCCTTGCGTTTTTTATGTCGAATCCAATATCCAATATACATTTTATTATAATTATACGATAAGTGCAATCATATGAAAACATTCACGTATATGATAAAAAGAGACCGATAGAATACAAAGTGACGTGTTGAATTACGGGTAAATTACGGTAATTTTATTGGGTAATTTACAGTAAATTACGGTAAATTACCAAAGTTACTCGGTAAAATTACCGTCCTTTAGAACTCTAGGTAGAACACGCTGCCTCCACGCGTACACTTTTTCGCGTCATGGCTATCAATAGGTGTCCACATATTTTTATTATAAACTAAATGTTTATTTGTATATAAATTTTATGTAACAACATACTGAAATTTAGCTAAATCTCAGGTGGGAAGTTAGATTATCTCCTTGTAAAAAATACAGTTCTCAAATTTCGATCGCCAAGCGTGTCAGCTATAGCGAGAGAAAGAGAAGGAGACGGAAGATATGTCTACGTTCTTCTAGCTAGCCGAGCGCACGTACACGGCTAGCTAGAAGAACGTAGACATATCTTCCGTCTCCTTCTCTTTCTCTCGCTATAGCTGACACGCTTGGCGATCGAGATTCGAAAACTATATTTTTTACAAGGAGATAATCAAGCTTCTCACCTGGGATTTAGCTGAATTTCACATATGTTATTACATACTCCTATTACTAATATACTAATATATTGTGTCTTTAAATACTTTATTATTTACAATATATTAAACCTATCACAAAAAATAAAATTTATATAATATTTTTTAAGAATTTATAGGAATGCATAAAAGACACATTAAAAAAAAAAATTTATATAATATTTTTTAAGAATTTATAGGAATGCATAAAAGACACATTAAAAAAAAATTTAAAAAAGGAATGTTTCGAACTCGAGATCTCCAGCGTTCTAGTCGCTCGATTTACTAACGCGACCACGCTCATTGCTTGAAAATTAGGTTTATCAAATCGGTAGATTACGTACATGACTTTACAATTATTTCTTTTAAAATAATGGTACAAGTTATTGTATCGTATATTATATTAGTAGGAGGGGTATCAATATGTAACAACATACTGAAATTTAACTAAATCTCAGGTGGGAAGCTAGATTATCTCTTTGTAAAAAATACAGTTTTCGAATCTCGATCGCCAAGCGTGCTAGCGAGAGAAAGAGAAGGAGACGGTAGATATGTCTGTGCTCTTCTAGCTAGCTGAGCGCACATGTACATGGCTTTTTCCTCGTGTGCGCGCTACACCACGCACACGAGGAAAAAGCCGCGTACGTGCGCTCGGCTAGCTAGAAGAACGCAGACATATCTTCCGTTTCCTTTTCTCCCTCTCGCTATAGCTGACACGCTTGGCGATCGAGATTCGAAAACTATATTTTTTACAAGGAGATAATCTAGCTTCCCACCTGAGATTTAGCTAAATTTCAGTATGTTGTTACATACTGATACCCCTCTTACTAATATAATATATGATACAATAACTCGTACCATTATTTTACAAGAAATAATTGTAAAGTCATATACGTAATCTACCGATTCGATAAACCTAGTTTTCAAGCAATGAGCGTGGTCGCGTTAGTAAATCGAGCGACTAGAACGCTGGAGATCTCGAGTTCGAAACATCCCTTTTTTTAAATTTTTTTTTAATGTGTCTTTTATGCAATACATTAAAATTAAACCTCTTTCAAAAATATTATATAAATATTATGTTTTTTATGATAGGTTTAATATATTGTAAATAATAAATTATTTAAAGACACAATATATTAGTATATTAGTAGTAGGAGTATGTAATAACATATGTGAAATTCAGCTAAATCCCAGATGGGAAGCTAGATTATCTCCTTGTAAAAAATACAGTTCTCGAATCTCGATCGCCAAGCGTGTCAGCTATAGCGAGAGGAAGAGACGGAGACGGAAGATATACGTATATGTCCGCGCTCTTCTAGCTAGCTGAGCGCACACGTACATGGCTTTTTCCTTGTGTGCGCGCTACATCACGCACACGAGGAAAAAGCGATGTACGTGTGCGCTCGGCGCTCGGCCAGCTAATTTTAATGGATTAATGAGATTTTCATGATTAAAATAACACCAAACATGACATAAATCGGATTACTTTTAATTAAATATGTATGGTTCTAGTTAAAAATTATCCACTTTATATTCTCAGTGAGAAATGATCATCAAATCGATTTTTATGAATTGATATCGATCGATGCAATTTACGTCAATTCGATGTCGACTCGATAGATCTCTTCTCATTGGATCGTGCTTATTAGTGTGATTTCGCAAATATTTTATTAATCCAATGAAATTTATATATATATATGTGTGTGTGTGTGTGTGTGTATGTGCATACAAATTTGTGTGATATGCCTGCGTGTGTGCCGAGTGTGTGTGTCGCGTGTACGTATGTATATGTGTGTTTATGTACGTGTACGTATGTATGTATGTATACAAATTTATAATGCGAAGATATGCCTGCGTTCTTCTAGCTGGCCGAGCGCCGAGTGCACACGTACACGACTTTTTCCTCGCGTGCGCGATGTAGCGCGTACACAAGGAAAAAGGCATGAACGTGTGCGCTCAGCTAGCTAGAAGAGCGCGGACATATACGTATATCTTCCGTCTCCGTCTCTTCTTCTCGCTATAGCTGACACGCTTGGCGATCGAGATTCGAAAACTATATTTTTTACAAAAAGATAATCAAGCTTTTCACCTGGGATTTAGCTGAATTTCACATATGTTATTACATACTCCTACTACTAATATACTAATATATTGTGTCTTTAAATAATTTATTATTTACAATATATTAAACCTATCATAAAAAACATAATATTTATATAATATTTTTGAAAGAGGTTTAATTTTAATGTATTGCATAAAAGACACATTAAAAAAAAATTTAAAAAAAGGGATGTTTCGAACTCGAGATCTCCAGCGTTCTAGTCGCTCGATTTACTAACGCGACCACGCTCATTGCTTGAAAACTAGGTTTATCGAATCGGTAGATTACGTACATGACTTTACAATTATTTCTTGTAAAATAATGGTACGAGTTATTGTATCATATATTATATTAGTAAGAGGGGTATCAGTATGTAACAACATACTGAAATTTAGCTAAATCTCAGGTGGGAAGCTAGATTATCTCCTTGTAAAAAATATAGTTTTCGAATCTCAATCGCCAAGCGTGTCAGCTACAGCGAGAGGGAGAGAAGGAAACGGAAGATATGCCTGCGCTCTTCTAGCTAGCTGAGCGCACACGTACACGGCTTTTTCCTCGTGTGCGCGCTACATCACGCACGGAAGATATGTCTGCGTTCTTCTAGCTAGCCGAGCGCACGTACACAGCTAGCTAGAAGAACGCAGACATATCTTCCGTTCCCTTCTCTCCCTCTCGCTATAGCTGACACGCTTGGCGATCGAGATTCGAAAACTATATTTTTTACAAGAAGATAATCAAGCTTCTCACCTGGGATTTAGCTGAATTTCACATATGTTATTACATACTCCTACTACTAATATACTAATATATTGTGTCTTTATTATTTACAATATATTAAACCTACGCTGGAAATCTCGAGTTCAAAACATTCTTTTTTTACATGTACGATTTTATGAATTTGTATTTCAGTAATTTTCCGAAAAGTGCATTGATGAAAAAACTTATTATTATTATTTCAAATCTGTATGTTGTATCCAAATTTATAAAATATTTTTTACAAATAATTACTAATTTATATTAAAGAATAAAAAGAATAATGCACATTTTATTTACTTAGAAGCGGGAAACATATAAAACATAAAATCGTATGTATCGCAGCATTGCCGTGAAAGAATTTCTGAGTGTTTCTTGTGTGTGTGAAAAAAAGAAGATATCACGAGACACGGTAGTACCAGCGCAGCGAGATCACGCGCGCGATATGAAACAGCGAAGTTTCGTGGACGAGATGTTCATTTGTTGACTCGGCGATCTCGCTTCGTCTCAGATCCCATTCGAAGCCACGATGTCATCAAGAGCGGACCGGAAATGTAAGTATACACATATATACAATGTAGAATAATTTTTATCTGCTGCTTCAATAATAATCTTTTTACAGCGAAAAGCGAAGAACATGGAACGGCGCCGTCGCCAGGACAAGCGGCAGAACGAAAGGAACAGACGGTGACGGTGCCGTCACAAGATACACCAGCGACGGAGAGGAGGGTGGTGCCTCGTTATAACACCGTTTTACGGAAAGTAAGTACATCTCTTTCTTTCTCTTACTCTCTCTCTCTCTCTCACTCTCTCTCGCTCGCACGTTCGCTCGCACGTACATTCTCTCTTTCTTTCTCTCAGTCTCTTTTGCTCGCACGTTCGCTCGTTCGTACATTCTCTCTTTCTTTCTCTCACTCTCTCTCGCTCGCACGTTCGCTCGCTCGCACGCTCGGTCGCTCGTACATTCTCTCTTTCTTTCTCTCACTCTCTGTCGCTCGCACGTTCGCTCGCTCGTACATTCTCTCTTTCTTTCTCTCACTCTCTCTCGCTCGCACGTTCGCTCGCTCGCACGCTCGGTCGCTCGTACATTCTCTCTTTCTTTCTCTCACTCTCTCGCTCGCACGTTCGCTCGCTCGTACATTCTCTCTTTCTTTCTCTCACTCTCTCTCGCTCGCACGTTCGCTCGCTCGCACGCTCGGTCGCTCGTACATTCTCTCTTTCTTTCTCTCCTCTCTCTCAAGCATCATCGACACAAGCATTATTCTATTTTTTATTATGTATTGTTTATAAAATTGTTTATAAAATTATTTTTCAGAACGTGGACCAGATGGTACGCCGCGCGGTACAGCGGGAGCGAAGAAAGATGGGGAGATACGCCGGCGGAATATATGCACAGCCAGCGTATATTCCGCCGGCGTACACGCCGCCATCTTATGCGCCGGCGTATTACGCACCACCACCACCGCCACCGCCGCCGCCAGCAAATGCATATGCGTACCCGCTACTGCTGCCGCCGCCGCCGCCGCCAACAGAATATTCGTTCCCGCCGTCGCAGCCGCTATATTCATATTGGCGTTAAAAAAAAAACAAAAAGAATTGTATCAATTGTATCAATCTTTTTTTTAAATAAAACTATTTGCTAAATATAATAATTTTTGTGTTTTTCTACGAAATAGTTTAGAGTAACAGTTTACATAGCGTAACAGTTTAGAGTTTAGAGTTATATGTATAATATTTAGAGTAGTATATAACATTTAGAATAAAATATTTAGTATTATTTTTTTAAGTTATTTGTAATTTAATATTACTTGTATTATAAAAATATATGTAAATATAGATGACTACCCGGGAAAAAATGGATTATATATAATTATATATCATTTTAGATACAATTATATATAGTAATATATAATATATACAGGGTTGGGCAAAAGTCCGGAAACGGTCAAATATCTCGAAAAGGATCAACTATAGCGAAAAATTGTAAATAGCAAAGTTGTAGGGCTTAAAAAAATGTACCTAATGATGACTAAAAATTTTACTTTGAGTGGAGGACGAAGATCATATAAAAGTCAAATTGAATTTTTTAAATGGAACTGCCTACTTTTTATTGCATATTCTTATAGCTTATCTCGAGACCTTTCCAAAACACTATAATAAAGTATTTTTTTGTTAAGTATTTTCCGAGTTATAAAGCTTGAAATAATTTCATAATTTTACATAAACTGTAAAATATCTCGTAAAATATTTACTTTTCGATGACCTTACCTCAATACTTTTATGCACAGAATAATGAGAGGAATCAATTGGTGTAAAGAAAACACATAGTTGTTTTTAAGAAAAAATATGTAATTGTTAGTTACAAATTGCATATTTTTTTAAAAACAACTATGTGTTTTCTTGACACCAATTGGTTCCTCTCATTATTCTGTGCATAAAAGTATTGAGGTAAGGTCATCGAAAAGTAAATATTTTACGAGATATTTTACAGTTTATGTAAAATTATGAAATTATTTCAAGCTTTATAACTCGGAAAATACTTAACAAAAAAATACTTTATTATAGTGTTTTGGAAAGGTCTCGAGATAAGCTATAAGAATATGCAATAAAAAGTAGGCAGTTCCATTTAAAAAATTCAATTTGACTTTTATATGATCTTCGTCCTCCACTCAAAGTAAAATTTTTAGTCATCATTAGGTACATTTTTTTAAGCCCTACAACTTTGCTATTTACAATTTTTCGCTATAGTTGATCCTTTTCGAGATATTTGACCGTTTCCGGACTTTTGCCCAACCCTGTATATAATTATATACAATTTTTTATTCAATTTTATCCAATTACATAAAATTATATATAATTGTATACAAATTTTGTCCCTATATAATTGTATCTAAAATTACATATAATTATGTACAATATATTTTTTCCCGGGTAATGATTTTTCATAAATATAATTAATATATTGTTTCAATTGTCTTTAAATTTTGAGAGTGTGCAAATGTCTGCGTGTGAGACAGGGGGAAGGGAACGCGAAATGCGCTTATATATATATATATATATATATATATATATATACAGGGTGATTCAGAACGACTTAGTTGTCCGGGCACAGATGTATTCCTGAGTGAATTCTGAGACGAATTTTCCTTTGCCAAAATTTTATTTGAAGCTTAGATTTTGAGTTATTAATGAAAATAGTTAGCGAATCTTGAGCCGCGTACGAGAGACAGGCAGGGACGGCGCAAGCCGCGATTCACCGTTACACGCGGGCGCTTACGCGAGGCGCCCGCTGCGATCAGCTGACGTAGCAGGCCCAAATACACATACACACACATCTCTCTCTCTCTCTCTCTCTCTCTCTCTCTCTCTCTGTCCCTCTCTCTGTCCCTCTCTCTGTCTCTCTCTTTGTCCCTCTTTCTCTCATACACAAACGCACACGCATACACACACACATTCACTTACCAGATATACAAACACGACACACACACACACACACACACACACACACACACACACATTCACTTACCTTATCAAATTCGATGTCTTCGTATACCGCTTGACGGATAAATAATTCCATTCAAAATTAACAATAACACACGTCTTATTTTACACGTATTTTACACGTAATGCAAATCCACGATAATACACACGATTGAGGATACGATATTTTTTTTCTTTCACGTATGTCAACACTTTTTTCGTATCGAATTTATTCACGCTTTTAAGTGATTTATAAATCGAGTCATTACTATTAATCACTACCGAGTAATCTCACTTCGCGGCTTATTTTTATAATTAAGAAACAATAAACACATTGCACACAATCACAGTATAATCCACACAGCATGCATGTCAAAAGATGTACAGAGGACATTCCAATAAGAATATCTTTTAGAGATACGATCTCTTTGGGATGTCCTACAAACGTTTCCTGGATATGCAAGCTGTGTAGGAATTAATCCGCGAAACTTTTTGTCTTGTACGAAGTCTGTCACGTATCAGTACTTTCACACACTCACACTCGACTCGAATAAATCTGTTCGTTGCTGTTAATCACTACCGATTAATTTTATTCAGCGACCGACAACGATCCGAAGAAAGAAACGCGTTTACACGACACACGTAACGCCCGGTACGCGATGCGACTGTAGCAGGTTATGTTTTTTGAAACAGCTGAGACGATGCTACACTCGGAATGCGCTCACGCGACCAAGTGGGAAGAGGGGGGGAGAGGAATTTGGCGCGCATACGTACAGAAATGATAAGAGCCATACTACATGTGACACATGTACGTGCTTTTCATTTCTGTGCATGAGAATGCTCTTGTTGACTTTTTTATAATTTCTTTCATAATTAATCATATGCATGTGTATACTGCGAACTCAAAGAGAATTTTTATCGAGAATAAAATATTTGATTGCCCTGAAAAGTGCAAGAGATTATTAGTTTAAAATAACTTTTTCTTTATAATATTTCTTTATAATTATTAATCATATGTGTATTGCGAACTCGAAGAGAATTTTCATCGAGAATGAAATAATTGGTTGCCCTGAAAAGGGCAAGTGATTTATTATTTTTGAAGATGACTTTTTCTTTCTTCTTCTTTTTATAATAAATGTTCAAAGTGTCCGCCGTTCATCGTGATACACGCTCTCATACGTTTCAATAAATTTTCTCCAATTTTCTCCATGACTTCGTCCTCGATTGAAAAAATGGCATGATGAAGTTTGTCGTTTAATTCTTCGACGTTCTCAGGAGGTTGCCTATAAATTATTTCCTTGCAGTAACCCCACAAGAAAAAATCCAACGGATTGAGGTCTGGAGATCTTGCAGGCCAACGTATCGGTCCATATCGGCCCATCCAACGTCCGGGAAATTGCTCATTTAAAAAATTTGTGACGATTCTAGCGTTATGTGGGCCAGCACCGTCTTGTTGAAATGTAATTTTCTTTCTATTAAATAATGGAATTTCTTCCAAAAAATCTGGCAGATTTTCAGTAAGAAATTCCGTATACGATGCGCCAGTTAGTCTTTCTGGAAGAATAACTGGGCCTAATATCGTTGTATCCATAATTCCAGCCCAGACGTTCAATTTCCAACGAACTTGATAATTTCGGAGTCGTGTCACCCGTGGATTTTCTTCGTCCCACATATGCATGTTGTGGGAGTTGAATATTCCTTCTCGTGTGAACAGCGATTCATCGCTGAATATTACATGAGAGAGAAATTCTGGATCTTGATTTACTCTTCTCAAGAAATACTCGCAAAATCTCTTCCTCCGAGGATAGTCTTCTTCTCGCAAATGTTGCACGCGAGTGTAATGGTAGGCGTGCAATTTTTCTTCTTTTAATATCCTTTGGACCGTAGAATATGAGAGTTCATTCTCTCGAGCAATATTCCGAATACTGGTTTCGGGATTTTGTTGTACAGCACGAAGGACTGTTTCCATCGTGCGTAAATTTCGTGCATCACGATTTCTACCACCTTCTTTCCTCTTCTGTAGCACGCTTCCGGTTTCATGTAACCTTTGAGCTGCCGCGAGTATTGTTTCAGGCCTGGGATGTCTTTCTCGGTCAGGATACAATTCGATGTATCTTCGTGCAGCAACGTAATGTTGCCCCTGACATTCGCCGAGCACCATCATCATATCGTAGTATTCTTCATTTGTATACGCTGCCATTTCGTCTCTAATTATCGAGAGATTCTTCTTCTTCAATAATCGAGGAATTATTGATTTAGGAATCGATCGATGCTCCGCATTTATACGATCTCCGCGGGAGGTCGCGGCCCCCACCGCGTCCCTTCCCGCCAATTGTGTCGCGTGGCAAAGAACTGCGGATGCTACGCGACACAATTGGCGGGAAGGGACGCGGTGGGGGGCGCGACCCCCCGCGAAGATCGTATAAATGCGGAGCATCGATCGATTCGTGAATCAATAATTCCTCGATTATTAGAGAAGAAGGATCTCTCGACTATTAAAGAATTTCCTGTAAGAAGAGTGTCCAAAGGATATTAAAAGAAGAAAAATTGCACGCCTACCATTACACTCGCGTGCAACATTTGCGAGAAGAAGACTATCCTCGGAGGAAGAGATTTTGCGAGTATTTCTTGAGAAGAGTAAATCAAGATCCAGAATTTCTCTCTCATGTAATATTCAGCGATGAATCACTGTTCACACGAGAAGGAATATTCAACTCCCACAACATGCATATGTGGGACGAAGAAAATCCACGGGTGACACGACTCCGAAATTATCAAGTTCGTTGGAAATTGAACGTCTGGGCTGGAATTATGGATACAACGATATTAGGCCCAGTTATTCTTCCAGAAAGACTAACTGGCGCATCGTATACGGAATTTCTTACTGAAAATCTGCCAGATTTTTTGGAAGAAATTCCATTATTTAATAGAAAGAAAATTACATTTCAACAAGACGGTGCTGGCCCACATAACGCTAGAATCGTCACAAATTTTTTAAATGAGCAATTTCCCGGACGTTGGATGGGCCGATATGGACCGATACGTTGGCCTGCAAGATCTCCAGACCTCAATCCGTTGGATTTTTTCTTGTGGGGTTACTGCAAGGAAATAATTTATAGGCAACCTCCTGAGAACGTCGAAGAATTAAACGACAAACTTCATCATGCCATTTTTTCAATCGAGGACGAAGTCATGGAGAAAATTGGAGAAAATTTATTGAAACGTATGAGAGCGTGTATCACGATGAACGGCGGACACTTTGAACATTTATTATAAAAAGAAGAAGAAAGAAAAAGTCATCTTCAAAAATAATAAATCACTTGCCCTTTTCAGGGCAACCAATTATTTCATTCTCGATGAAAATTCTCTTCGAGTTCGCAATACACATATGATTAATAATTATAAAGAAATATTATAAAGAAAAAGTTATTTTAAACTAATAATCTCTTGCACTTTTCAGGGCAATCAAATATTTTATTCTCGATAAAAATTCTCTTTGAGTTCGCAGTATACACATGCATATGATTAATTATGAAAGAAATTATAAAAAAGTCAACAAGAGCATTCTCATGCACAGAAATGAAAAGCACGTACATGTGTCACATGTAGTATGGCTCTTATCATTTCTGTACGTATGCGCGCCAAATTCCTCTCCCCCCCTCTTCCCACTTGGTCGCGTGAGCGCATTCCGAGTGTAGCATCGTCTCAGCTGTTTCAAAAAACATAACCTGCTACAGTCGCATCGCGTACCGGGCGTTACGTGTGTCGTGTAAACGCGTTTCTTTCTTCGGATCGTTGTCGGTCGCTGAATAAAATTAATCGGTAGTGATTAACAGCAACGAACAGATTTATTCGAGTCGAGTGTGAGTGTGTGAAAGTACTGATACGTGACAGACTTCGTACAAGACAAAAAGTTTCGCGGATTAATTCCTACACAGCTTGCATATCCAGGAAACGTTTGTAGGACATCCCAAAGAGATCGTATCTCTAAAAGATATTCTTATTGGAATGTCCTCTGTACATCTTTTGGACATGCATGCTGTGTGGATTATACTGTGATTGTGTGCAATGTGTGTATTGTTTCTTAATTATAAAAATAAGCCGCGAAGTGAGATTACTCGGTAGTGATTAATAGTAATGACTCGATTTATAAATCACTTAAAAGCGTGAATAAATTCGATACGAAAAAAGTGTTGACATACGTGAAAGAAAAAAAATATCGTATCCTCAATCGTGTGTATTATCGTGGATTTGCATTACGTGTAAAATACGTGTAAAATAAGACGTGTGTTATTGTTAATTTCGAATGGAATTATTTATCCGTCAAGCGGTATACGAAGACATCGAATTTGATAAGGTAAGTGAATGTGTGTGTGTGTGTGTGTGTGTGTGTGCGTGCGTGCGTGCGTGCGTGCGTGCGTGCGTTATGCGTGCGTGCGTGCGATGCGTGCGTGCGTGCGTGCGTGCGTGCGTCGTATGTGTGCGTGCGTGCGATGCGCCTCGCGTGCGTGCGTGCGTGCGTGCGTGCGTATTGCGCGCGATGCGTGTGCGATGCGTGTGCGTTTGTGTATGAGAGAAAAGGGACAAGAGGGACAAAGAGAGAGACAGAGAGAGAGAGAGAGAGAGAGAGAGATGTGTGTGTATGTGTATTTGGGCCTGCTACGTCAGCTGATCGCAGCGGGCGCCTCGCGTAAGCGCCCGCGTGTAACGGTGAATCGCGGCTTGCGCCGGCCCTGCCTGCCTCTCGTACGCGGCTCAAGATTCGCTAACTATTTTCATTAATAACTCAAAATCTAAGCTTCAAATAAAATTTTGGCAAAGGAAAAATCGTCTCAGAATTCACTCAGGAATACATCTGTGCCCGGACAACTAATTGTAAGTCGTTCTGAATCACCCTGTATACAAAACGATATTGCAGAACAGGCAATCAAGTAACATGCAAGTAGTTAGAGTAAGCCGATCCCCGATCCAAAGACGGGGGCGAGAGGCGAGGAGAGGCAGGGGGTAGGCCGGAAATGGTGAGCCGCCCAAGCTTGACGCTAGGCGGCGGCACCTCCGAATTTTTGCCTACCCCCCACCTCTCCTCGCCCCTCGCCCACCGTCTTGGATTGGATCTGATATCGGCTTACCAACACAAATTTTTGGCCCCCCTCTCACTTCACTCGCGATATCGCGGAATTGTGAAAAACCGAAAAAGTGTTTCGCGCGCCTGCGCGTCACGGATGACGATGACGCTGAATTCCTCTCTCTTCAACCCTCATGACAGCCTAGTAACGACTGAATTATAACCGCGTTTTTCGACACTTTATTTCGGCAGGTTATGGGTCCACTACGATGAGTCATCGCGAATCGCGCGATTTCGCGCGCACGTTGATGACTCATCGCTACAGGGTAGCGGCTCCTCAAACGCAGATTGTAACTAATGTCAACGGAGTACTTTTTAACCTTTGGACTTCCTCTCTTCACCTCACTCCCCGCACCATGATGTTAAAAATCAAGGTCACCCCGAGGCGCGCAAAGCGCGCGTGGTGGTGCTCGCCGCTGCTCGAGCTCGACTGACGCGAGAGAATAAAGGAAAAAGCAGAAAAGCGCGTCGTCTTCGTCGTTGTTGCTATGCAAGACGAGGGGTGTTGCGGGAAGGAGACGAGGGAGAATCGTTCTTTGGACTTTATTAATCGACGCGTCGTGTGCAAAAACCGTGATATCCGGGGTTGACGCGTCACCCGCGTCCGGTCGACGACGGACGGGATCGTCGAGTCGACCGGACGTGGGAGTAATCGCGAATCGTCCGGTCGACGACGGGGATCGCGCTTGCGCGCGTGTGGAATTCGCCCCGCTATAAAGGGCGTCGTCGCGCGGGCGGAGTCATTTTTTTCTGGATGGATCGATCGAAAGAAACATCGATATTGAAACCGAAAGAGAAACCGCCGTTAATAGCTAATATAGTGGAAATCTTGTCAAAATGTCATCGAGAAAAGCGTCTGAAGTTTATCACATGGAACGTGGTGCATTATCATTTTCGAAGAGAGATCGGGCTTACGATCTTCGACGACAAAATGTTGATTGAAACGCTCCACAGTCGGCGATATGAAGAAATGTGAAGAAAATGGGCGGATGAACAAAGAAGAAAAACAACGAGAGGAAAGCATTGCGAATATCAATGAGGAATCACGTGAAAGCGTCGATCTGCATTGTTACGAAAAAATATTGTCGTCCGAAAACTCCTGTGACGAATCGAATTCTTCGAATTTTGGCGACGACTTGATTATTTCAGGTAATATCGAATTTTGTTACGATAACGATAAATCGAGTATATCTTGCGTAAGAGTCTATAAAGATTATTACGAATATTACGCAATAGCGTCCAGGAAGGACTCTCGGTGGAATCTCGCGACGTATCCCTATCTTAGAGAGATCGGATATCAGTGTTCTCGAGAAGAAACGTGGATTGCAAATTCGATCGCTCATAGTAGAAGAGCGATCGATTATATGGATAGAATTAAAAAAAAAACATTTAAAAATAAAAGTAAGAGAGATCCTCGTTATGAATTTAATAAATCGATATACGAAAGAGTGAAGTTTACAATTCCTGAGGATAGTTATGAAAATAGCGCGTGATTCGATTGCCAATTCGACGAAGAAAAAAAAAACATCGTGTGGTTGTAAGTACTCTTCGAGAAAAAAAGTGTTTTGCGATACAGAGATAAAAAATTTTAATAAATAAACGAAAGCATGGATAACGAGGAACGGGATATTATCGAGTTCGCCACAAGCGTAGACTCGGTGGAGGCGTATCACGTTTGGGAGCAACGATGCCATCAGTTTCTTGAATCTCTGCGAGAGAGATGTCGGAATGGACGCCAACGAATGAACACAGGAATGATGAATTCTTTGATCGCGCGCATAGCACGATTGGAGGGACTGAGGAATACTCTTGTGGTACGTTTCGTGCATCAAGGCGCCGGTCTTGGCACGTCCAGAGGATTGTCATGGTCCGAGATCGAAACAGCATTTCGTCGACGCGTCCTGACTGGAGCCGTAGTGAATTCGAGTTACATCGAACCTCGAAGATTTCTAGCCGACGCTAGGGATATGGTGGTCGATCGAGTGCGCGAAAATCTCGAGAGACACTCGTGTTTGAAAGTGAACACGGTTTTCAATGGCGAATTCGTCGCGTCCAATAAGATTGCTGTTAAGAGTATTGCTACGAGGAATCGTCAGCTATTCGGTATGTCCGATTTACGGGAGTGGTACGATACTTACGTGATCGATGCCATTTTAACCTCTCTCGATGAATTTCAAGAACGCGATAGTGGGTGGGCGTTGTCGCGTATATTGAATTTGATCGTGAATGTGAACAAGTGTAATCCCATGCACGCAGGATGTTGGATAGATGTGCCGCCTCTCATACGCTTGAAAAAAGCCGTGGTTAACGTTAAAACGACGGATAACGCGTGCTTCGCGTGGTCGGTAGTCGCCGCTTTGTATCCTGTCGAAAGAAATGTGTCCAGAAGCACCTCGTATCCTAACTATTCGACGGTATTGAATCTCGACGGGATCGAGTTTCCCGTGTCGTTGAAGCGAATAACAAAATTCGAACGTTTGAACGACATATCGATAAATGTATTCATCGTTCGAGAGAAAAAGTGTAATGGTAGTGAGATCGTTCCTCTTAGACTCGCCGAATGCAAGAGGAACAGTCACGTAAATCTGTTGTATTTGACGGATTCGCGACACGACGGTAACGTTGGACATTTCGCTTGGATAAAAAATCTCTCTCGATTGGTGGGATCACAATTGAGCCGAAGAGGACATTTGAAACACATATGCGATCAATATGTGTGTAAAGAGAGAGAACAAAAAAAATGATATCTCCTCGAAAGATTAGCAAAGAAAGAATAAAATATTTTATTTCTTTTCTTCAGATGTCTCCACTATTTCAGTACGGGGGAGAGATTATCGATGCATAGTGTAGATTGCGGAAGGATGAATGATTGCGCCATTGCTCTTCCGAACGGTGATGAAAAGTGGGTGCGTTTTCGCAATTATTACAGAAAAGAGCGAATTTCTCTCGTCGTGTATGCCGATCTGGAGTGTGTATTGGAGAAGGACGAAAACGGAGAGAACAACACCGATACGAAGCGTTTTTATCAATGCCACAAACCGTTCAGTGTGGGATACTATTCCTGTTGGAAGAACGATCCGATCGGTTCGACATATCGCTCTTATCGCGGTAAGCGTTGCGTTTCCTGGTTCATCGAAGAATTGCGCGTCCTGGCGCATCGCGTGAGAACGATGTTGGTTTCGAACGTTGCGATGACGAATCTCACGCCCGATCAGGAGCGTGCTTTTCGGAACGCTTCGCGCTGTCACATATACGAAAAACCGTTTGAATTAGAGGATAAGCGCGTGCGTGATCATTGTCATCTTACCGGACGTTACAGAGGACCGGCGCATTCAACCTGTAATTTGAATTACAGAGATTCCTACGTAATTCCTGTGTTTTTTCACAATTTATCGGGTTACGACGCGCATTTTATCATAAGAGATATCGCGAACGGTTTCGAGGGTTCTGTCGAGTTGCTCCCGCTCAACAAGGAGAAGTATATATCGTTCACGAAGAACGTTAAAGACGCGCCTTACGGCAAAGGGGATAATTGCGTGAAGTTACGTTTTGTGGATTCGTATAAATTTTTGAGCACCAGTCTCGAGAGATTGGTCTCGTATCTCGACGATCGTAAATTGATAATCCTGCGATCGGAATTTCCTGAAGTCAGCGATGAGGATTTTGCTCTGTTGACGCGCAAAGGTGTATTTCCGTATGAGTATGTCGATAGCGCGGATAAATTGTCGGAGACGGAGTTACCGCCTCGCGAAGCTTTCAGCAGTTCGTTGACAGGTGAAACGGTGAGCGTGGACGATTACGAACACGCGTTCAACGTATGGCGACGTTTTCGCGTGGGAGATCTTGGAGAGTACAGCGATTTGTATCTCAAAACGGATGTGCTTCTGCTGGCGGATGTTTTCGAAAATTTTCGCGATAATTGCATTCGAAGTTACGGTTTGGATCCCGCATATTATTACACGCTGCCGGGATACGCATGGGACGCGATGCTCAAATACACGGAAATCAAATTCGAATTGTTAACGGATATCGATATGGTATTGTTCGTCGAACGCGGCATTCGCGGTGGTCTCAGCCAATGCTCGAACAGATATGCGAGAGCCAATAACAAATACATGTCGTCTCACGATCCTTCGAAACCGTCGACGTACCTCATGTATTTCGACGTGAATAATTTGTACGGGTGGGCGATGTGTGAACCGTTACCCTTTAAAAATTTTCAATGGGTCGACGATCCTAGGAATTTCGACGCGATGTCCGTTGCGTCGGATTCTCCCGTCGGTTACATTCTGGAGGTGGATCTAGCGTATCCGCCGGAGCTTCACGACGCTCACGCCGATCTCCCGTTTTGTCCCGAACGCACCGCGCCTCCCGGAAATCGGAGTGAAAAGTTGTTGGCAACGCTGTTCGATAAGCAGCGTTACGTGATTCATTATCGAAACCTGCAGCAATGCGTGCGTCATGGATTACGCGTGACTAAGGTTCACCGCGTTTTGAAATTTAAGCAATCTCCCTGGCTTCGTGGGTACGTAGAGCTCAATACCATGTTTAGAATTCGCGCAACCAACGAGTTCGAGAAAAATATGTATAAGCTGATGAATAACGCGATATTCGGTAAAACTATGGAAAACGTGAGAGATCGCGTCGACGTGCGTCTCGTGACGTGATGGGACGGGAGATTTGGCGCCGAGGAAGCGATCGCGAGACCGAATTTTCACAGTCGGAGCGTTTTTTCAGAGGATCTGATGGCCGTTGAGTTGCGCAGACTCGAGGTAAAATTAGATAAACCGATATACGTGGGTATGAGTATTCTCGAGATATCTAAAACGTGTCTGTACGAATTTCACTACGATTATATGGCTGCGTTGTACAACGATAAATGTAGAATTATGTATACCGATACCGATAGTTTGATATACAGTCTCGAGTGCGAAGACGCGTACGAGAATATGAAACGCGACATCTCGCGATTTGATACAAGCGATTATTCCGAGAGCAATGCGTACGATATGCCGCGCGCGAACAAGAAGATACCCGGTTTGATGAAGGACGAGAACAACGGTGCGGTTATGACGGAATTCGTGGGACTTCGAGCAAAAATGTACGCTTTGAGAGTGATTGGAAAGAACGACACGAAGAGAATCAAAGGTGTCAAGAGAAGCGTCGTCGAGAGAACGATAACGTTCGATGATTACGTGCGGTGCTTGAGAGACGAGATAGAGCAAACGAGAACGCAATCGTGTCTGCGCTCGATATTGCACGAAGTGTACACCGTATCCGAGTCGAAACTCGCTCTCAGTCACCTGTATGAAGTTAGAACCCCATTTTTCAAATTTAAAAATTCTAAAAGTTGTTCCAGGTTGTTCTAGACTTGTTCTAAATTGTTCCAGAAGATTAAATTTTTTTAATAAACATTTTCGCGGAAAATTGAAAAAAATCATTTTTTGACGTGGCACCCCATTTTTCGAAAATCAAATTTCTAAAAGTTGTTCCAGATTGTTCTAGTTGTTCCAAACATTGTTCCAAAGTATTAATTCTCCAAACGAAGAATTTAAAAAGATATTGAAAAAAACGATTTTTGACGTGGCACCCCATTTTTCGAAAATTAAACTTCTAAAGGTTGTTCCAGATTGTTCTAGTTGTTCCAAACATTGTTCCAAAGTATTAATTCTCCAAACAAAGAATTTAAAAAGATATACTAAAAAAATAGTATTGAGCACTCAAACAGTTTTTTTACGCCTACAACTATCATTATCATCTTATGAACATCAAATTACATATTTAAGCTAATAATTAATGCAACAACCCAGAACAACTCTCATTTTTGCCAGAACAAATTTTTAAAGGGCACTTTACTCTTGGAGGTAAAAACTTTTTTTGCATTTTTTGGCCATTTTCGATCGAAAACGGCACGTCAGCGACACCAAATTGTAGAACAATAACAATTAGATATAGAACAACTTGGAACAACTCTCATTTTTGCCAGAACAAATTTTTAAAGGGCACTTTACTCTTGGAGGTAAAAACTTTTTTTGCATTTTTTGGCCATTTTCGATCGAAAACGGCACGTCAGCGACACCAAATTGTAGAACAATAACAATTAGATATAGAACAACTTGGAACAACTCTCATTTTTGCCAGAACAAATTTTTAAAGGGCACTTTACTCTTGGAGGTAAAAACTTTTTTTGCATTTTTTTTTACCGATAATGACGCGTTAGCGATATCAAAATGGCTGTATATACAGGGTACAAAGTATTGGAACGGTTAAATGTTTCCGAAAATATTGATTTATTGGAAAAATGTTTTATACATGAGAGAATGGCTTCAAAAAATCTATTAACTGATGATATTTATGTGACCGTGGTATGACCTCGAAAAGCACGATCATGGTTAACATAAGAATCTTAAATAAAACTCCTTATTTTTTATCGCATATTCTTGTAACTTATCTCGAAAGCTTTCCAAAACACTAATTAAATATTTTTTCATCAAGCTCTTTCGAGTTTTATAAGACTTCAAAGTTACAGTACCGCTGGCATTCGCATTACCCAAAGTGTACCACGTGGAGGTTTGCCCAGTCGGATTTACACTTCTCTTTTTTTTTGTATTTTTTAATTTTTAAATTTTTTTTGTATTTTAATTTTTAAATATTTTTTGTATTTTTTAATTTTTTTGTATTTTAATTTAAAAACTTTTTTGTATTTTTTAATTAAAAATATTTAAATAATCGTTCCGGTACTTTGTACTCACCCTGAATAATAGACTTAATTTTTAAAACCGGGTTTGAACGGCTTAGAGTAAAACTATAGTAGAAATATACTTGGTTTTAGAGTGGCAATTATACGAAATCGATGATTTTGGAAAGCAATGGAAAAATCAAGAGTTTCTATGACTTCAGATAAAAAGTTTATTAGACTTTAATATATACTATTAAATGCGGATTTATTGTAGCATTGCTTTTAATTCTTCTTGGCTTACGACTCAAATCATCAAATTCTGTCCAGTTTTCGCTACATTTAATAAATGCTGTATAATGTCCTATTGACGTGACTGACGTACCACCATAAAAATTTACTATGCCTGCTAATTTATATTCACAGTCATTAAGAATAATATGATCGATAAAATCATTTAAATCATACATGTGTTGATTGATATTATGTTCAATGAACAAATGTGATCCGTATTCTATTTCTGTTTGAAGGCACTTATTGCATGTTTTGCAAGTAGATATTTCTGCTATATATTCTGTAATGGCTTTGTCCAATTTTTTATATCCATATTCTTCTATTATTTTTGTTTGAATAGGTAAAATAATTCCCGATCGAGAATTACTATTTTGACATTTGTTGCATGTATTTTTAATTTTGTAACTTGGATTTTCATTAAATATTTGTTCACATAAGTTATTTACATTAGAAAGAGCATCAATAATTATTATATCAGAAGTTGCTCCATTTCGAATAAAATATTCTATCTTTTTTAACAGGTCCGCCCTTTTTTTATAAATTTTTTTAGTCGGTCCTTCTTGTATATATTGTCTAATAAAAGAAAATATTTCTGTCGATTCCGTTTTTAATATATTATTAAAAGATTCAAACATAGTTGCACTTGCAAGTATATGGACTAAACTGTCAAACCCACAAGTGTTTTGTACTATATACGTAATTTTTTTTTCTGATATCGCCGTACAAAGATTACCATTTTTCAAAAGTGTGATTCCAACAGTGTTTTTGGCAATACTTATTGTATTCCAATCAGGTCTTTCTTGTAAATATGATCTCTTTATCTTTGTTGGAATATTTTTATTTTTCCAATTTTGTTCAAATAACAAATCATTTTCTTCTTTTTCAAGGGAGGAATTTGGATGATTTTCTTCCGTTTCTATTATAGATTCCCTACTTAAGTTTTCCGTTACCTTGTCATTTTGCTGTGATTTATTTTCCAGAAAATCACTTTCTCGAACTGCTGCAACCAGTTTCGCTTTCCCGGAAAATGATTTTAGGTGTAGGCTTACAAATTTGTCTAACCTCATTGGTCTACAATCATTTTTCAAAACTCTGTTTTTTAAATCATTAAATTCCCCTTCTACGGCTGCAGAGCTAGCACTAAATTTGGAGCATTCAAACACATCGAGCATTATCGCAGTATACAGTGGAAAATATGGTACTAATTTTCTAATCCGTTCGGTCAAAGAAGGAGCAAAATAAATATTAATTTCGTCGCCTGCTTTAGAAATTTTTTTATTAACTTCCTTAAATAAATTTGTCACCCACATATCAATATTACAATTATCACTAATTAAATTATCATTATCATTATCATAGTCAATATCGATTTCCTTTTCGGATTCAGCTAAATTTTCCGTCAATGTTAATAAATTTGAATCTTGAATCCTTTCTTTTAAATATTCGTAAGCTTCCTGGCCTACGCTATTCAGTCCATTTTTATTCTTGCCATATCCTTCGTTGTTACACAGAATAATGATATTCCGTATTGTACTTTCAAATTCATTAAAATTATTTATTTTTGTTAAGTAACCCATTAATAACAAATAAAATGTCCTAACTCTTGGGTGTAATTGTTTTAATTCTTTCCATTGTGCTGCTAAGTGCATGTAATGCGCAATATCCAATCGTAAGCAACACGATGGTAAACGATACGGCATACTTGTGACATAATAAAAACACTGCTGTAAGTAATCTTTTAAGTTTTTACAGTTCCCGAAAGATCGTACTACAGCCCCCATCAAAGCCTTATCAAAATCTGTAACTATTTGCTTTGGAATGGGGAAATTTGTCTTATATGTACTTCCTATTCTTATAATTTCATTGAACCAATATAAAATTGCGTTGGTATTCTGCACTTCACTCAGCATTTGAAACACTGGCATTTTTGTACTGGGCGTTTCTGTAACTATTTCATATAAATAAATATGCGCTGACAGTTCACCATTTATTTTTCGGAGTTTTTTAACTAATGAACCCGTAGCATCGATGCTTATGTTATAGGGATTTTTTAAATAAATTGTCATTTGTTCTTGGGTCCAATAATGGACAAAAAAAGGATCAAAACCAATGCTATGAATATTACCAACATGACACTCATATTTCATCTTTCTTACACTCTGGATCGGATCGATTAAACTTATCCCGAGATCTTTGTTCTTTTCCTGTTCCTTCGCTTTACGCAAAACATTATTATTGGGTAAATATGGTGGTTCAAGGTCTCCAAAGTCCATAATATTATCGGCTTCTTTACGTCGCCATATCGATGGTAAAATATTTCTGTCGAGCATGTCGCGAGAAATCTCGATGCGACGTTGTCCTTTCAATTGACGTTTCTTTTTATGCTTGATAGAATTATCGAAATTCTCAAGAGAGCATTCCATAAGTACATCCTTTTGATGTAATGGCTTATTAATGATGCATCCCTTGAAAATGCAATTGCATTCTTTGCAATTGCCATATACAGTTAAAAAAAAGCCAGTATCAGAAATTTTACAGTTTTTAAATATCAATGCACATGGCAATTTTATTTCATCATAAATTTTTTTATATAAGACGTCTGTCCAAACTTTTCTAAGTAATATGTTATATCTTCTTTCACCTAAATTAGTGTCCTTATAAAATACCTGTTCAGGTGATATTTTCAAATAAGTCTCGTAAGATAAATTAATTTTAAATGATATCACATTGTTTGATAATTCAGTATCGTTTAGTGATGAAATATCAGATATTATTGTTGCCTGGACCTTAACGTTGTGATATTCTATAATTTTATCCCATAAACCGTATCGATTATTTTTTAAAAGAATATAAATATATTTCGGCTTTAAATGAGCTTTATCTGGATCATTTTTAATGATTTCACTAATCGTCAAATATATCGGTGAACTTGGAATGACGGGCTTTCCAAATTCGATAATATCGCGAAATTTATTAGACAAAAGAATATCTAAAAGATAATTGACATGCTTTGCCATTTTAATAAAAGATAATAAGAGTAATATAAAAAATATTAAAAATTATCCAAAGAAAATCAAATGTATGGAAAGATGAAAAAAAAAAAGTTTATATACTATGAGAACTAAAACTATGTAAAAAAGAACAAAAATTATATGTAAAACTTATTATTACTACTTAATATTAATCTACGTAAGAATTAAAAAAAAAAGAAAAAAAACAAAATTACAATAACTGTGCGCTTAGTCGGCTTTGAGCAGTATTACGAGAGCGCAACGCAGCAACGATAACGCAGTATCGCAAGCTACAAGCGGAGCGTGTGGTGAGCGTACGCACAAGGCTCGGCGGCTCGGCGGCTCGGCGTCGGCGTTCGGCCAACATCGGGTCGACCGCAGTGATGCCAGAAATGCCACGCACTCGCGCATGCGCTGAATTTGAAGCGCCAGTATAGTATCAATCCGTTAAGGAAACTGGCATCCTTAATTGCTCCAAAGAAAAATAAAATTATAAATATATTTATAATAGTATAAGAGAGGAAAGTCACAACTCTTAGCATGCAACAAAAGCTGCTACTTTAATTTCAGCTCGTTTTACCTTGTCGGAATGTGATACGGTCTCTTCAATTGAGGTCTCAATTCTTACACTACCACTACTATTTACATTATCTATATGAGAAGCTGATTTGGCATGCCTTTTTAAATTAAACCGACAACATGTTAGAGAAATATTGCACAATGTACAGAAAGCTTCATTGTCTTTCTGTGCCAACCAACCTTTGAAAATATTTTCATCTAACCATGATCTTCTAAATTTTCGAATGCATACTTTCTTTGCAGGCTTTTCTACTAATTCCATTGTATAATTTTTTCTTACCTTATTTATCTCGTTTTCTTGAAATTCACCTCACTACACTTTTGCCTGACTTTGGCTCTTTAATCTCACGTAGGCCCATTGGCGTGCAAACACTCTTCGTTGCTATGTTACTGCGCGCTCACCTGTGAACCACGCGCATGCGCGAGTGGGTGGCATTTCTGGCATCACTGGGTCGACCCGAAACAAAGTTTTTACCTCCAAGAGTAAAGTGCCCTTTAAAAATTTGTTCTGGCAAAAATGAGAGTTGTTCCAAGTTGTTCTATATCTAATTGTTATTGTTCTACAATTTGGTGTCGCTGACGTGCCGTTTTCGATCGAAAATGGCCAAAAAATGCAAAAAAAGTTTTTACCTCCAAGAGTAAAGTGCCCTTTAAAAATTTGTTCTGGCAAAAATGAGAGTTGTTCTGGGTTGTTGCATTAATTATTAGCTTAAATATGTAATTTGATGTTCATAAGATGATAATGATAGTTGTAGGCGTAAAAAAACTGTTTGAGTGCTCAATACTATTTTTTTAGTATATCTTTTTAAATTCTTTGTTTGGAGAATTAATACTTTGGAACAATGTTTGGAACAACTAGAACAATCTGGAACAACCTTTAGAAGTTTAATTTTCGAAAAATGGGGTGCCACGTCAAAAATCGTTTTTTTCAATATCTTTTTAAATTCTTCGTTTGGAGAATTAATACTTTGGAACAATGTTTGGAACAACTAGAACAATCTGGAACAACTTTTAGAAATTTGATTTTCGAAAAATGGGGTGCCACGTCAAAAAATGATTTTTTTCAATTTTCCGCGAAAATGTTTATTAAAAAAATTTAATCTTCTGGAACAATTTAGAACAAGTCTAGAACAACCTGGAACAACTTTTAGAATTTTTAAATTTGAAAAATGGGGTGCTAACTTCATACAGGTCTCTCAGTCCGTATGACGACAAACGTTACGTCATACCCGAATCTTGCGATACTCTTCCATGGGGACATTGTAGGATACCTTGATAGATTTTAATAATGTTATATATCTGTTTTATTAATTATTTTATAAATATTTTACGAAACGTGTAATAAAATTTTTTAAAAACCTAATGTTTATCGCAGAATTGGTTTTATAAAAAGAAAAAAATCTAATGACCATTGAATTGCGTAAGCTTAAAATAATATCGAAGGAGCTAATTACGTGATTACGAATAATCTTAGGATATTGAGATCAATTATATAACATATATATTTTATAATAAAAAAATATTTTACAATATATATCTCACAATACGGCATTTTTATCTATCCAAGAATTGTGCGAATCGTCCATTCCCAACCATTTCACGTAAATCTTTTTTCCTTGTTTGCGTAGCACTTTTTCAACGAGATAGACGTCGGGATCGGAGACTCGCGCCAATTCATGTTCGTAGAATCCGCCGGCTATCGGGTTTCCGCGATGATCCCTCAGCAGATACGTCACGGGATTCGTGCGTTGTATCTTGGCGATGCGAAACACCTCGGTGGTCCAATTAGGCGTGTAGCCTTTTTCGAACGTCGTTTTGAATTTGCTGACACGCACCGGATCGTTCGTCTTGAATCTCGCCGGGGCGGCGATCTTCAGACGACTGTACACCGTCGACAGGAGTTTGTTGGTGACGGCGGGTGTCGCGTCACGGGACGCATTCCTATCGTTCTGTGTCTTCGATGATTGTAATCGTTCAACAAACGCGGTAGCGCGTCCGTCCATTTATACGATCCGTTGAGCGTGAACATTTTCCACATTTCGTTCTTGAGCGTGCGATTGAATCTCTCCACCACGGATGCCTTCATCACCGAGTGCGTGGAGTAGTAATTTATGCCGCGTTTCTTCGTCACTTTTCCCACATTGGCGTTGTAAAATTCTTTTCCCTTATCCGTTTGCAAATTTTTCGGACATCGAGCGCTGTCGCGAAACACCTTGGACAATGCCGCGGCGACCTCGTTTCCACCTTTGGTTTTGAGCGGAAGCGCCCACGCGTGTTTGCTCAGAACGTCGATAATCGTGAGTATGTAGTTGTTACCTTTGTTCTGACGCGCGTATGGGCGCATCTCCACCACATCGGCTTGCCACAGATCGTCGTAACCGCGCACCAGAACGGAGCGACGAAAGTTTCTTCGGGCGGGTGCGTGCAGCTCCCTCACCAATCTTCGCTTTTCGATGCTCATAGTCGCGTTGAGGGATGAATTGCGTTCGTGTTTATTTATTTAATTAATTTTTCCCCTTTCCAAGGATTTATTGATACCTCTTCCAATATCTCCCGAGATTATATTTCTTCTGAGGTCGTGAACGCTCTTTAGTATTCTCTTGCGATCTTCACCCGATCTTTTCGCGATCTCCTCCAAATTCGTCAGTCGATCGTGATGCTCGTTTAATTTTTTCACGGTGTTTTCCACGTTTGTCAATCGAGCGACGTATTCGTTCGACGCGTTTTGTAAAATTTCCACATCGGTCTTCAACGAATGTTGAATTTCTCTTATGCCTAGCGTCAATTCGTTTATCGCTCTCGCCGTTTCTCTCTTACCGTCGATCTCATTCTTTTCGACGACGGTCCTGAATCGCGACGCGTCTTCGTTTAATTTTTTCACGGTGTTTTCCACGGTTGTCAATCGAGCGACGTATTCGTTCGACGCGTTTTGCAAGATTTCCACATTGGTCTTGAACAAGTTTTGAATTTCTCTAGCGTCAACTCTCGCCGTTTCTCTCTTACCGTCGATCTCATTCTTTTCGACGACGGTCCTGAATCGCGACGCGTCTTCCTCCACGATTTTCGTTCGACGCAGCGCGTCGTCGCTCGTCTTGTTCGCGCTCTCGAGCGCGCTCTCCAGATCTTTACACCTTTCGTTCACTCTTCCCATCGAGTTCTCCAGACTCTCGCGAAATTTGTTCGTTTCATCCCTCAGAATTTGAAGAGCGTCTTCCACGTAGCTCCTGTTCGTCGCATCGGTGTCGATTTCCGGTGCAGCCAGGCGGCGTATCTTGCGCTCCCTCGCGTCGTAAACGCCTCCGTCGAAACACAGCGCGTTGTCGCGCACGTAGCCTCGCAGGTGATGATCGAACTGCGGTCGTAATTTTCCGCTCTTCAGAGAGGCTCCGAACTTGTTCACCGACATCGCGCGAGACGCACTGCCGCGGTTACCGACGCTGCGGCTCAATTTATAACGATCCCGGCCTCGCGAAGCTCCTCGAGAATCGAGAAAATCTCATTTTCGTGCGCGTTGTTGCCAGCTCGATGCGAAGCGTCGAGCAATCGAAGCCGATCCACCAATTCGTTCGGATCGTCCCAATGAACGTAATCCACTTTGTTGTTCGTCAACGCCATAACCGGTGACACGGTAGCGAACGGCGCCTTCATCATACCCGTGCCGCTTTTTTTAACGAGCGGACCGATAATATTTTTATACTTATGTCCCTTGTTTCCTAAGACTGGCATAAGAGCGCTGTGACCGCGTCTGTACGCGTTGGTCGCTAACAGTATGCTCCTGTATTTTTGCAGATCATTCTTGGTATAAGCGGCGTCGTTGGGAAATCTTTTAAAGATCAACTCGTACAAACCGCGCGTTCCCGCGTATCTTGTTCCGTCTTTATCAGCGAATCGTCCGTTTCCACGTCGAATCTCTTATCGCCCAACATCGTGCCCTCCTCGCCGACATACACACCGTACACATTATCGATTTCGCTCTTTCCGTCTCCGCTGAGCAGAGCACCCACGTATCTTCGTCCTAACGGTCCTAGCTGACTGTGCAGCGCTTCGCGTCCTTGCGGAGTGCGCAGAGTCTGTCTCACGGAAGTTTCGAGCGACTGCGAATCGCCGTTTCTCGTCCCGAAGACATCATCCGTCGACGTTCCCAATGGAAACGCTCCCACCGTTCTCAACGACGTGGAGGCGATTGGTGTGGAGGCTGTTGGTGCTGGTGAATCCGACGTCGCTTTCAAACGTTTATTCCTGGGCTTTTTAGGCGTTGGATCCAGCGCGAAATCGTCGTCGTCGTCGCCGCTTCTTTCGCGTTTCGCGAACTCGTCGTCGCTCCTCTCGTACTTAGCCTCGAATTTTTTCACCGGCGCCGATTCTCGCGCACCGTCCTCGTCTCGTTCGGCGATCCGCTTCAGCGGCTCCACGATCGGTTTGAATCGTCTTTCCAGGCTGATCTCTTCCTCCATCTTACCGGTTTTCAGCGCTCTGTGCTTCCTGCGAATGGACGCGCGCGCTCGGGCGATCTCTCTCGCCGTTTTCTCTCGCTCGGCGATACTCCTCTCCATGCTCGCTCTACAGCACGGCGAAATCGTTGAAGCCTCGTCTGTATCTGCCGTTTTTCAACGCGCTATCCTTGTTTATCACCACGAAACCGTATCGGCGTTGCCAACATTCGCGACACAGCTTGCAAAAATTTTCGTAGGACATATCCGTGGTCACGTGATCGTTGTAAACGTGACGTAAATTGGTGATATCCTGTTTGAACAGAATCAACAGATTCGCGTTGTCGCGTATCAGATGCTTCGGTATTTTTGCGTACGTCTGACAAAGGTAGAAACAGTCGATATTCGAGTGTCGACCCATCGCAAAGTACTCTCTCATCGCATCCTGTTTGTCGCAGGCGTCATCGAAGACGAATATCGAATCGGGAAGCGCCTCGCTGGGTGGCACCACGTCGCGATTGGACGAAAACGCGCGATAGCCGATCTCGTCCATCGAATCGAACAATCTTTCGAGATATCGATACTTCGGCTGCTGTAGAGACTTCGAGTATACGTATACATTTTCGAAACGCAGACCGTACGGGCTCTCCAGCAGACTCACCAGAACGTTCGTTTTACCGCAATTCGATGGGCCGCAGACTACGCAGCGTATCGTGTCCGGCAGCAACGGACCGTGCCTGCGTCGCTCTCTCGCCGTCTCCCCCGACATCGGTTGCGTCTTGCGATCGAGATTGGGCACCCCTATCGTCACCGGTTGTCGTACGAATCGCATTTTTTTTCGTATCGCGCGTGCGCCGATCCCCTATTTATACGCGAACCGCCGGTCGGTTTGCGCATGCGCGAACCCTCTATTTATAAGCGAGAAATCGTTCGATTCGCGCAGTGTTCGAAAATGTTTCTCTTATTGACGAACAGACGCGATATTCTCGACTTAACCGTCGAGCAACTTCAGTACATACCGAAGATCCTTCTGTTACGCGACTTTCACGATTATGTCGAACAGCTCTGGGACAAATTGCCGGATCACCTTAAGGCTGATGCAGAAGTGCGGAGTTATCGCGCGTGCCTGAAACATTACAATCTTCCGTCGCAGCGATCGCACGTAGACGGTCCACCGCCGCTCGTGAAAAATTGCCACGTATGTCAATCGCGACGCCAAGAGTCGGCGCCGGAATTCTCAATCGCGCGATAAACGCACTCCCCTTTGAATTGCACATACCTGGATATCAATTTTGCGGACCCGGTACTCGACTGGCTGAGCGATTGGCTCGCGGAGATCGAGGCGTCAATCGATTGGATGCAGCGTGTCGCGAACACGATATCGCCTACTCGCGAAGCGGCGATATCTCGGATCGACACGTCGCAGATCGAAATCTCGCCGAAAGAGCGCGCGAGCGCATCATCGCGAGGGATTCGACCCTCGGCGAGAGAGCCGCGGCCACTGCCGTATGGGCTGCCATGAGACAAAAACGAAATTGGGCATGGGTATGAAGAAGAAGAGAAGGAAAACGAGGAGGAAGAGAGTACTGCCGGTGGCGAAACGCGGGGGCTTCTTACCGATTCTACCGATTTTGGGAGCGCTCGGATCTCTGATCGGAGGCGCAGCTGGTGTGGCGAGAGCGGTGAGCGACAGCAAGGCTCGACGTCGACTCGAGGAGGCGCAACAGGGTCGCGGATTGTACCTCGCGCCGTACAGGCGAAGCGGTGGTAGTGGTGGTGGTGCGAATACGAGGGGAGTGAAAAAAAGAAATAGAAAAAGACCCGTTAGGAGACGGTAGGATTTGACCTCCGGTCGGCGTCACGACGAACAATTGAGTCGAGCGGCGCATCGTTTACAAGTGCCTTTTTTCAGAGGGGCATGCGCGACGCGTTACCAACGAGAGTGCGTCGCGACGAGAGCGGCGTCGTGAATCTCGACGATTCCACGGGACCCGGTACGCACTGGGTCGCTTATGCGAAGAGGGGAAACGACGCGATCTATTTCGACGGTTTCGGAAATCTTCGTCCTCCGAGGGAACTCGTGCGTTATCTCGGGGACAGTGTGAATATAACCTACAATCGTAATTCGCATCAAACATTTAATCAGAATATCTGTGGTCAATTGTGTCTGCGATTTCTGTTGAACGTTGATCGAAAACGTCTCTGAGGCGCGCGTTATCGTCATGTCGCTGACTCTCACGCTGACCGGAAGGAGCAGCGTTCTCACCGCGAGTTTTTTTCCCGCTCTGAATTTGGACGATGGCAACTACGAACTGGGTCTCGCTAATTTGGAAACTTACAACACGATACCAAATGTAAATTCTACGAACAATAAATTTTACTACGGTGACAATAAAACGATCACGATTCCCGAAGGATCGTACGAATTGAACGCTATAAACAGATACTTAAGAGCAGCGATTCTTCGCGAAAAAAACGTGACGGCAACGATGACGACGAACGAGAGGGGCGATTACACCGTGTACGATAGCGACGATGGAAAAAACGAACGTTTTTCCATAATTCTTCGCGCTAACGAGAACACTATGAGAAGCGAGATAAAATGCGCGCATCGAGTGAATTTCGCTAAACCTAACAACATCGGCTCGCTGTTGGGATTTTCAACGTCTCGTGTGTTGCAACCGAACAGATGGCACGTGTCCGACGTGCCGGTGAACATCATGAGTGTGAATATGATTCGCGTAGAGTGCAATCTCACCGCGGGGGCTTACAGCAATGGAAAACCAGTGCACACTATACACGAATTCGCGCCAAACGTTCCACCAGGATATAAATTGTCTGAAACTCCAACGCAGATCATTTATCTTCCGATCGTCGCGAGGATCGTTATCGAAGTGACCGTACGCGTCGTGGATCAGTGCGGACGACCGATCGATTTTCGCGGGGAGGAGATCACGATTAGATTGCACGCGCGCCGCAGAGGTTGATGATATGCTTTCGCGAAGAAGATGCTCGTGCTGAACGATTCGCGTCTGAGGGAGAGGCGGGATGCATTCGTTCCGTTCTTTCGCGATTCATTGAGAAGAACGAACGATAAAAGAGGAAAAAGGAAAAGACGTGGATTGACCGCCGCGAACGCGAGTTTTCTTCGATCGTTAGGTCTCGTTTTGAGCGGTGATCATGGTCGACATCCTGAGTATCGGCGGTGAGCCGATCTTTGACGAGCGCATAGTTAAGATCGAAAATCACACGTATAATTCGTACGCCAACACTACGTTTGATTATAGCGACGAGATAAGAATACCAATTCAACAGCAGGATCTGTATACTTTACCCTGCGAAAGTTTTCTCTACGTCGAGGGATCGCTACACACCGAGAAACTGCCCAGACAGAAACGTCTTCGTCGAGCCCGGTAACGCTGGTGAATAATTGCGTGGCGTTCATGTTTGACGAAATTCGCTACGAACTCAATGGTGTGGAAATTGATAAAGCTAGAAATACCGGAATAACTAGTACGCTTAAAAATTACGCGACGATGAGTCGCAAAAAGAGGATGATAATGGGAAACGCTGGATGGGATCTCGATTCTTCGGAGAGAGTGTACGATTTTAATTTTTGCGTTCCCATGGATTCGCTTTTGGGATTTTTCGAAGATTATAAACGAGTGGTGATAAACGCGCGACACGAACTCGTTCTCATACGCGCGCGCAACGACAGCAATTGCTTAATGGTGCGAGATAACGTCAATTTTACAAAAATTAACGTGACTCTCACGAATATACAGTGGCGAATGCCGCACGTGGTGCTGAACGACGTGAATAAGCTTTCGCTTCTGCGAACGTTGGAAAACGGACGCTTTTTGAGTATGGCTTTCCGTTCGTGGGACCTGTACGAATTTCCTCTGCTGCAAAGCACGACGAAACATTCGTGGGCCGTTAAAGCCGCGGCGCAACTGGAGAAACCTCGATACGTAATTTTCGCGCTGCAAACCGGAAGAAAAAACAAGAATTCCCGAGATGCGTCCGTGTTTGACCACTGCAAACTCACCAATGTAAAACTGTACCTAAATTCGGAATTTTATCCGTACGACGATATGAATCTGGACTTCGCAAAAGGAAGATTCGCCGCGCTGTACGATATGTACGCGAAATTTCGAAAAGCGTACTACGGAGACGAGACCGACGAAGCGTTGCTCTCGGTGAGCGCGTTCACGATACACGGACCGATCGTTGCGATCGATTGTTCACACCAAAACGAATCGATTAAGAGCGCTACTGTGGATGTTCGTTTGGAATTTGAGTGTAAAGATAACGTTCCACAAGATACCACAGCATACTGCTTGATCATTCACGATCGTGTGGTCGAGTACAGCCCGCTGACCAATATAGTGCGTAAAATTCTGTAGTAACGACAGTGTATATATGTATGTACGTACATACATATATTTAGTTTAACGTATTACGAATACACGCGTTAGAGTCGTGATTTTTATATGGAAATCCGGTATTGATAATGAGAATATTCATACGTTAATCCCCTTGAGCCGCATCACACGTGGAAATTCCTGCGATGATAAAACTTAGACTTTAATCCCTAAGTCACATCATGCCCTGAAAATGCTGCTACGATAAAACATCTATCTTAAATTGGGTTTTCCTAACATTCAGCTAAATATTTCTTACGCGGGAAATCCAACGGTGATAACGAGAGTCTTCGCGTTTATACCATGCGTTTTCTTTTCGTGGCGACCTCTAACCCTTATGCTTGATCTCACACGGGAAATCCTGTTGAGATAACGAGCATTCCCACTAATATGATATTATTTAAATAAATACAATTTCACTGTAAAATTTAACCCTTATATTCGATATTACGCAGGAAATCCTGTTGCGATAACGAGCATTTCCGCTAATATGACATTATTTAAACAAATACGATTTCAGCGTTAAATTTAACCCTTGTATTCGATATTACGCAGGAAATCCTGTTGCAATAACTAGACTCACCACCGATGCAACGTTGTATTAAAAAAATTTATTCCTCCTGCTGCTGCTCAAGGGTATATAAATCTCGATCATCGTAAATCGTTTGCAATCAATTCGAGGCTCTTCCGCGGTCGTCAATCGTGTGTGTATTATATTTAAAAAAGTCATCGATCTTGAAAACCATGTCGAACGTGCCGCTATTCGTAGATATTCAGGGCTTTACGGTTCGCGACAAATTTATAATTAAAGAATTAGCTGTTTTGAGAAACGGAACAGAATTAACCCACCATGTGTTTCACGCACCGATGCCGTGGAATATATTAACCGAAGGAGAAAAATCGCGAGCGTGCTGGTTGACGACGAACCATCACGCTCTGGAGTGGAATGACGGTGACACGGACTACGTTCGAGCCGAAACGATCGTTCGACGCGCCGTGCGCAACGGAACGGAGGGAAACGAGACGTTGAACATTTACGTAAAGGGTCTCGAAAAAGTGAAATGGTTGAGAGAGATTATTGGCGACACCGTTGACGCGCCGATTTCCACGATGGACGCGGAATTCGAGGATATCGATCGTTTGAGAAATCTCAGTCGGATCAAAACGTTCCGTTGCGCGCGTCATCGAGAAAACTGCGCGATGGAGAATGTCTTTAAATTATACAATTGGTGGTCGGAACGACAAGGTGTGGATATGTGAAACGACGCCTCAAATGAAAAAATATTAGAATAAAATTATATTAGAATAAAAAAATAAAAAAGAGAATAAAAAATAAAAAAGAGAATAAAAAATAAAAAAGAGAATAAAAAATAAAAAAGAGAATAAAAAAATAAAAAAGAGAATAAACAATTCTAAGCAATCACATAATCTCGATAGGAGAGAGAAAAGTGAAACTTCCGGTACGAATGATGCGCGAATGATTAACTCATAGACGCCTCGCCGCAATATTTGGGAATTTCCGCGTGAAGGAATTACCTCATAGACTCTTAATCGGAATATCCAGTTTTTCACCCAATATATAGCAGAGCATTTTGGCGAAAAGCATCAGTCTTTGCAGTGAAAGTGTAACATTTATACGTAACGTTGTAAGATATGGAGGACCCCAAAGAAATCCTAACAGCTTGCGACGAGCTTGATTTTTATTCTAAATTTTTATCAAAGCGTTCGGGAGATTTGGCAAAATGTGCAAGTAACGTGTATCTGGATACACGAAAAATCTTGAAACATGGACCGAGATCGAGACTCGTGAGGATGAATTTACACTTCGACGGGAAGGAGCAGCTTATTAATAAAACGTAAGTAGCTTTTTTATACATTTTCTGTGAAATCGATAACTATTCTTTATTCATTTACGGTTCGATTGATAATTTTATTTCACACGTACACATAGGAAAGCTGCCAAACGATCCGTCGATGAGGCGATTAGAACGCTGAACGATGCTCTGACGGAGATGCGGATTCTCGAGGCGGAATTGACCGAGTCGGCAAAGGACTATCACGAACCGATGACGAGGAAGGTGAAACAAACATCGAGGAAAGTGAAACAAACAACATCGAGGAGCCTGTGTAATTGATAGATTGTATTTTTAAAACAATTTTTTGTTACTATATATTACTATATATTGTTACTATATATTTTTTTGTTACTACTATATTTTGTATTATAAGAAGAATATATATAATATTATATTTTTTAAAATAATAAGTTTTCATTCAGTGTTTCCTTTTAAACTCTCCTCGAAATATAGTTTTAAATCACCGTATGATATTTAAATCCGTATAATAACCGTGCGTCTTATATTTTAAACATAATATATATTAAACATACTATATATTTCAAACGTACTATATACATATTTCATACGTACTATATATTATAAATATACTATATATTTTAAATGTGTTATAAATATTTCGGGTTCACTTCGTGTGTATTACGCGACCTCGATTCGACGAAAGATAAAAATATATATTATCGCGAAACCGAGCTTATCGTTAGTGTCCTCATCAATCGCGCACGGACGCTCGAAGCGTTGAGATAATCTTTTTTCCTCGTATCTCGTATTTTGTATCGCGCGATTCTCACAGATGTCGCCAGCGTTCGCTCTCGTGTGCGCGATCGCCGTCGCCGCGGCGAACCGCGAATCCGGCGACGGCGATGTTGAAACAGCGATCAAATATCTGCGAAGATACGGCTATTTGGACGACAATACGCAGACGCGCTCATCCGAAAACGCGACGCTGATTTAAGCAAGGCGATCGAACGATTTCAAGAGTACTATCGATTGCCAGGAAACGGTAAATTGAACAACGCCACGTTAAATCTGATGCGTAGACCGCGATGCGGAGTGGAAGATTTTTTAAATCACGAGCTTAGTCCGCTCGCTAGACCATGGCCGAAGAGACATCTCACATGGAACTTTCATCTGGCTGACGAGGAACACCTGAAAACGACTCGAGTCGCATTTGACTTATGGGCGGCGAATATGACGCTGACGTTTGAACGCAAAACGTTGAATCCGGATATATTGATATCGTATCGTGAGGGTCTTCACGTGAATACCAACAGACGAAACGGTAAAATGTGCCCGGCACCGTTGGACGGACCGGGTGAAACTCTCGCTCATGCTTTTTTTTCCCACTGGAAATCGCGACGAAGTATTGGAGGTACACGTGGATAGAGCTGAACCGTGGCACATAACGGTAAATAAGAATCCTAACGACAAAGCGTATCTGTTTCACACGCTCACGCACGAAATCGGTCACACCTTGGGACTGAGGCACAGCGTGCACGAGAATTCGGTGATGTTCGCGTACGTGACGCCCGATCGTTTTCCGGTCAAACTGAGTCTCGAAGACGTTTTAAATATTCAACATTTATACGGTGTTAGGAACAATATTGAACCAAAATTGACGAGCACGACACCAACTACAACCACCACCACCACCGAGATTCCTACTACGATCGCGACGAAAACCGTTACGGATCTGTGCGCACTGCGAAGCGTGGACGTCATTTTAATAATAGAAAATCAAATATACATAGTGCACAATGATAACGTTTGGACGATGGATATAACGGGAAAATTTTACCACGCGCCATTCTCATTGAGAGATTACGTAAAGATTCTTCCTAAAAATTTCACGCGTCTGTCGGCCGCGTATCAAACGCCATCGGGCAACATCGCGCTCTTCGCGAATCAACAAATCTATATGGTAAGATATCAGAGTTTCGAACCGATACCCGCGTGGCCGAGAAGATTCGTCGATTTCGGATTACCGGCGAACGCTAGGATCAACGCCGCGATAAATACGAATATGGGACGCAGCTTCGTAATCTATAACGACGACTTCGTGGGTGAAATAGACGATTGTTCCATGGAAATTATAAGGCATAACACGATTAAAAGCGTCTTCCCAGGAATACCTCCGGGAGTTAATTCAGCCTTCCGTTATATCGACGGACACCTATGCTTCATCCATAAGAAGCAATATTATAAATTTAACGAATTTTCCAAATTAGTGACATCAGCGGGTGATTTCGATCTGCAGATGGTGGGCGCGGTTTGTCCGAGGGACGGACTGTTGCAACAATTGAGAGATCTTCTGAATCGTTTAGTACGAATCAGTGACGTTGCAACATTCGAGAATAATCTGGAGGAATGAATGGAGAATTTTTAGGTTAGATCTAATAATATGTAAAACAACGACAATAACAACAATTAGAAGGGAAAATGTAGGAGGAATCTCAACGAACGACGAAGAAGGGGAAATCATTTTATTAAACACGCGCACGACTCCTCGATGGAGCATTCTCGCGGAAACCGCGCAACGACGATAATGTATTCGACGTTAAACGGACCGTTCACGCAATTCGAGGAGACGTTTCCCGCGTCGTCTGGTGGACACACCCCATTACTGGAACATTGCGATTTTAGTGGTGGTAGTGGTACAAAGAGAAAGAAAACTACCATTGACGAACGGTCAACGAATGTGGAGATTCGACCGACGAATGCAGAGATTCGACCGACGAATGTGGAGATGCGACCCGGCGATCGCGAAAGGACGAGAAACGCGTGAGTGTGCGATGAAATTTCGCGCATAGCGACGCTTAGGTATCACTGTGTGTGAATCATTATTGTTAATATTTTTATTTTTTATGCACAGCGACGCTCCGAAGCGAGACGCTAACGGTGAATCTCGTCCGAGACGGATATTAACGCGAAAATACGCGTTAACGAAAACGGGTTACAAATCTTTGGAAATTGGCATCAATGTTGGAACTAACTCCACCGTGATCATCGCCATCGGTGACTGCTACGGAAAAGAGATCCTACTGTCGCTCGACACGTGGAACAATCTGATAGATCGAAAAAACATTATATTAACCAATCTGCTAAACGACAGCAAAGAAACACGCAATCATTCGTCAACGACGACATTCGGAAATTTAACGCTGAGATTTGGAACGTTGAACAATTCACCGATATTGCGTATAGAAACTCGCGAACAACGCTTAGTGGTGTCGTTGACTACCATACTCACGATATTCAATCTCGAACATTGCATCAGTCGCATCGCCGCTTCGCTGACGATGATAACCGGAAACGTCAACCAAAAAATGTCGCGTTTCCTTGATATAGCCTCAACCATCGTCGACCCCGCGAACGTTCCGAAAGCGATTCGCGAGAGCGATTCCTACGATCGCAACGATATTATTGATTGCGAATTGGTCGCTTTGTGTTTCGGATATCCAAAATCAACGTAAATTTGTTAACGATTATAAATAAAAATATAAGTGAGCAGC
>CABEGB010000397.1:0-38758 GCA_901521435.1 Crematogaster levior | reverse complement strand
CGCCTTGTTCGAGAGCGGGTGTTCCTTCTTCCAAACTTTCTCACCGATCGTCGGTTTCCATTCGCGGCGTCGCAGGTCGTAGTACTTGGCGTTGAAACGCCCGTGCCAAGTTTATCCGCACGAGTTCGTACGCGTCGCCGTAGCGCGGTGGGTGCGATCGTCGGGCCTCGCGTGGCCGGTTCTTCCGGTCGACCTAACTCGCACCCGTGATTTAAAAATGCGGGTGTGAAACCGGTTGCGTCGTGTGTCGCGGTGTTGAACGCGAACTGTATCTCGGCTAGGTGTTCGTCCCAGGACCGGTGGAGACGGTCGACGTACTGTGCCATTATCGTTTTAATTGTGCGATTTGTACGCTCAACGGGGTTACATTGCGGTGTAAACGTGTGTTTGACGCCTAAGTCGTGGAGCGCGCGCGTTAGATTCCCGGATTTAAGTTGTGTTCCGTTGTCGGACAGTATTTCTGACGGGCAGCCGTGTCATAAGATGATGGCCTCTATCAAGGCCTGTAAGACAGCGGGGGTGGTAGCGCGTCGCAAGGGGCGGATTTCGACCCACTTGGTGAAACGGTCCTGCATGTTCAGCAGCCAGGCGTGTCCGGTTTTGGAGCGGGGCAGAGGGTCCTACTAGGTCCATCGTTACTTGTTGCCACGGATGGCTTACGTCGGTAGCGTGTAACGTTCCGAGGGGTTTTCTCTGCTCGGCTTTGTGAGACAGGCAGTTCGCGCAACGGTGAACGTATTGGGTAATCTCGCGGAACATCCCTGGCCAGTAGTAATGTGTCGCGATGCGGGCGATGGTTTTCGCGGTACCTAGGTGTCCGGAGGTGGGATGGTCGTGGTATCGGGCGAGTACGGCTGGTCTATCGTTTTTCGGCACGCATTCTTTCCACTGGTCTTCGACTAAATCTTTGAAATCGAGTTTGTGGAGCACGTGGTGGTATAGTTTGCCGTCCTGGATTCGGTAAGGTCAGGGTGTTCGCGGGGATCGTCACGTGTCCGTTGCCATTGTTTGCGGTACCAGGGGCACGTTGTCGTGACGATATTAGCGATTATCGGTTGTCGGGATAGCGCGTCTGCTACTCTGTTCAAGGCCCCTTTTCGGTACTTAATGTCGAACTTGAATTGCTGCAGTTCGAACGCCCAGTGTCCGAGCCGTCCGGAGGGTAATTCCAGCTTTTGTAGCCATCGGAGTGACTGGTGGTCGGTTATCACAGTAAAGTGATACCCTTCCAGGTACCCCCTCATTCGGCGGACCCCCCATAATACGGCTAGGCAGTCTAACTCGGTCGTGCTGTAGTTCCGTTCAGCCTGATTAAGGGTGCGGCTCGTGTACGCGATTACTCTCGCCCCTTCAGGGAAGTATTGGGTGAGCACTGCTCCCAGACCCGTGGTGCTCGCGTCGGTCTGCAGCACGAAGGTGCGCGTGAAGTCGGGGCAGGCCAGTACGGGGGCGGTAGTTAGCGTGGCTTTTAGCTTCTCTAGTGCCGTTTGTTCCGCGGGTCCCCACGCCCATCTGGCGTTTTTCCGGGTAAGGGCCGTTAGGGGCGCGGCTACGGTCGCGAAGTCCGGTATGAATCGCCGATACCATGACGCCATCCCCAGAAATTGCCGGATCTGCCGTATGGTTCGTGGGGCGGGCCATTCCTGGGTCGCTTTTACTTTTTCCGGGTCTGTCCGGATACCCTCGCGGTCGACCACGTGTCCGAAGTATTTCAGCTGGTTCACGCAGAACCGGCATTTTTCGGGGTTGAGTTGGAGGCGCGCTTCTCGGATGCGACGAAACACCTCTTGTAAAGTGCTCAAATGTTCGTCGAACGTGCGGCTGCAGATGATGATATCGTCTAAATAGACGAAAACGCGGGGTTCCAACTCGGGGCCTAGTATTGTATCCAACAGGCGTTGAAAGGTGGCTGGCGCAGAATGTAGGCCAAAAGGCATGACCTTAAACTGCATGAGGCCTTTACTCGGTACTGTAAAGGCCGTGATCGGACGGCTCTCCGGCGCCAGCGGTATCTGCCAATACCCACTTTTTAAATCGAGCGTCGTCAGGTACTGCGCTCCGCGCAGTTTATGTAGTGTGGCCGTGATTTGTGGCAGCGGGTAGGCGTCGGGTTCGGTCACCTGGTTGACCCGCCGAAAGTCGATGAATCTTGGCTTGCCATCCTTTTTTTCACAATGATCACAGGCGAGCTCCAGGCGCTGTGTGACGGCTCGATGACGCCGGCCTGTAATTGCTTCTACTTCGGCGTTGATTACCGCTTGCATGGCCGGGTTGCGGGGCCGGTATCGTTGCTTGATTGGGGACTCCTCTTTTACGCGGATGACGTGCTGGATTTCGTTCGTGGGGCCCCGTATGCCGTGGAATAAAGCAAGCTCTGTTCATAGGAAATCCTGGAGACGTTGGTCTTCGTCACTCGTGGATGTTGCTGTCGTTGTGGCCGTTCCGATGGTGGAGCAGCGAGGTGGTCGGGGCGGGGGGGCGGCGGTATACTTTTCCGTGTGCGTGCTCACAGATCGATGCCTATCAGCATAGCGCTGTCCAGTGTGGGCATCACCTGAAATGTGTGCACGTGCGTACAGTGTATATTTTGACCGGGCATGTGATCGTGCCGCGGGTCACGGAGGTCGTCCCGTCGGCCAGGTGCACTCTTCCGCTGGTATCGGCCAACGGAAAGCCCTGGCTTTCGATCTTTCTGGCGGTGTCCGTATCTATAAACGACGCCTCCGATCCGGTGTCTATTAGTGCGTAATAGGTGGACGTCCACTGTCAGGTGCGGTCGTGGGGTGAACTTCAATTGGTGGAATGGGGTGCGGCTGCTTCTTCCCCGGTTCCGGCGGCGTTTCCTGGTGGCGGGTGGCAATCTTTTGTTAGGACGCCGTCTTTTCCGCATTGCGAACAGAATTTGCGGGGCGGTCGGCGGCAATCGAATCGGGTGTGCCCGCGTTGTTTACACCGCCAACAACATCCCTGGCGGTCGTAAGTGGTGGCGGCTTTAGGCGTGGGTTGCCGGGTCCGGCATTGCTCTTCGATGCTCTCGATTTCGTCTATCCGCCGTAGGAGGTCGCCGGTCCGGCGTACACTTTCACGCGGGACGTGCAATTTAAAGCATGTTTTCATAGAGTGTATCTATTTGTTCAGCGACGGAATAGCCTCCGGCCCGACGCATCATCGTCGCGAGTTCCGTGGCGAACCTACGGTAGGGCTCGTCGGGTTTCTGGAGACGGGCCTGGATGTCGCGCACGAGTTGCTGCCGGTACCGTCGGGGCCAGAAGTAGTCGCGAAAATCTTTCCCGAAATCCTCCCACTCCAGCCACTGGTCGCGGGTGTTACAATACCACAGGAGGGCCTCGCCCTTAAGCAGTTCGGGTAACCCACTCAGCAGCTGATCGGTCAGGCGGTACGCGGTCTTAAGCTCTTCTAGTCGCTCGAGGAAAGCCACTGGGTCTTTCCCGTCAAAGTGGCACCCCCACTTACGTATTTGATTTACGGCCTTTACGTGGGATTGCGCGTGGTCGGTGGGCGCGGTGGCTATCGCGATGGACGGGGCAGTGCTCGCGTCTAGCTGCGGGGTGCGGAAGATATCGGGGCAGATGGTCGCGTGATGGCTGATCCGCTGGCGCAGTTCGTCGACCGTACCCCCGGTGTTGAGTCCGCATTTCCCCGTCTCGTCGATCAATTCGCTCTTAGTGAGCCGGTATATCCACTCCTTTGTCATTTTCCTTTACAAATTCGCGTTTCACTTTACGGTCAGGTAAACGGTCCCTGTTCGGGCGCCATAAAACAACCCGTTGCCTCGAACGCTCGGGCGTAGCTCGTCTTTCCGGGGTTCGATGGGTTGGAGTGAACACGCAATGGTTTTAACAAACACCTTAATTTATTACACTGATACTATTTACATATATATACAATCTACGCGAGGAGTGGATATATCGCGTGTGGGGCGCGCTGTAGCGCTGATGTTTCGTGGTCCGCGCAATAGCGTAACGCGGTCTCGATACTCGCGACGGGTGCACGCGGTGAGCGCGTGCTTCGGCGTGGCGCGATGTCGCGGTCTCGCCGTAACTATGGCCGGTATATTTAAAAGTCCGGTTCGCAGCGCGATTGCCGTATCAATGGCGATAGTGTGATCTGTTCACGCGACGCAGTCAGAGACCGGAAGTCTGCGGGATGTATCAGGATGAGACAATCGGACCGAGAACACTCGGCGGTAGCAGAGAACACTCTGCTGCGCTTTATTCGATGTCTCCGGGAAAAGGCACAGATGATCGGTGCGTGCACGGGAACCGAGAACACTCGGCGAAGACAGAGCACGCTCTACCCCACGTCCCGTATAGCGTTAGGATCTGCGGTTGGCAGCGGCCGAGAACGCTCGGCGGAGGCGGAATACTCTCCACCCCGGGCGCTGTTACCCGGAGAGGTTGCGTCTAGGAAGCAGGCTGTCGAGAACGCTCGACGGAAACCGAGTACGCTCGACTCCCTGGTTCTTGCTGCTTTCGAGATCAGGATTAGCTTATTAGCGTCGGCTAGTAGCGTCGGCTGGCAAGCTCCGGAATCGGTATCGAGATCTTTTTAGATCCCTTTTTATACCGGGAAAAGTGCAAGGAAATGGGGAAGGGAAATTCTCCCACCCGGTGTACGTGTGCCGGCTCTGAGTGGGAAAACGCTCGGGCTGGTGTTCGGCGACGGTCAGGTTTTCTCGTGCTCGCTCGGCGTCGAACATCGCGAGGCTGTGTGCCTCTAGCGATTCGCTTTTCAAAAGATTAAAAATAATGTGGGGCGCACCGCGCCTTAATTGCCGGTTTTGATGGGTGTTATTCCGGCGGAACGATGCTGCATTTCGAGGTGCATCGTTACAGATGTAATCGCACCATTACTATCGATTGGAAAGAAGAAATTCGGAGGAGGATTACCTCGCGCTATGACGCTAAACGACAACGCGATCGATTACGTACACTGGGATGATCCCAACGAGCTAGTGGGTCGCCTGCGATTGCTCGAAGCTTCGCGCTAAGCTGGCCACAACGCTCACGACAACGAGATATTGTCGATCATCGAGGAACTTCGCGAAGCTGGTCTTATTATAAATTAACTGACGCATCGTCAAAACGAATCAGTCGATCGGTGTTCTTACTCGAAAAAATGTCGTCAATCAACAAATTCGGACTATTTGAACGCAGAAATGACGCAACAGTTGACAATTCGCATCATTGGAGCAGATTGATGAGAAAGGAGAGGCGGAGAACGCGGGGGGCCCGCGGCGCACCCGGCGGGAAGAGAAGCGAGGAAGGCGAGGGACGGCGCGAGAGGGGAAGCGCGGGGAAGAGCGCGAAGCGAGCACAAGCGACAACGGACCAAAAGGCAAGAGAAAAGGGATGGCCAGGGAAGGGAGGGAAGAGAAAAAACGGGAAGACTGAAAAAAGAGAAAGAGGGAATGGGTAGGGGACGCATGACGGCCAAGAGATAGCGAGGGGGGAAAGGAGGAAGAGAGAGGGGGAGCAGAAGAAGGGAAGGGCGGCAGGCGCCAAGGGCACGCCTAAAGACAGGGAAGAGGTGTGGGAGAATGAAATAGGACTAGGTGACTAATAAACTTCAATGGTTATTCCATACAACATAATTTAATCGTCATAAATAAAAAACATTACATATAATATTTAATTGTCTTTAATTGAATTTCATTTTTTCCAAAATCAATTGACTTAAATAAGAAATATGTAGATAAGGGTTAATTAGTTTTCAATGCTTTTGTATCGATACCGTTTTTCGATTTTAATGAAAACGTCTTTCGTATATTTCAATGCACTTTAATGGTAATACGATGTAGCACATTTTAATCAAAGATAAAGAAGAAAATTGAATATATTAATTAATTGCTTTTAATCCAATTTCAATCCATAAAGAAGTTAATAGTTTTTATAATAATATATTACATCCAATTTAATAAACTTCAATGGTTATTCCATACAACACAATTTAATCGATATAAATAAAAAAATATTATATATAATATTTAATTGACTTTCATTGAATTTTATGTTTTTCAAAATCAATATACGGAAAGAAGATAAGCGGGAGACAGGGGGGAAGGAGAGGGCAAATAGGGCAAGGGCAGTGGCGTTGGGGACTCAGAGGATTGTCAACATAATGTTGAAGCAAGATAACGGACACTTAAGACCGGATTCGAGTGACCGGAAGAGACAAGCACGTGAATAGAAAATGAAAGTCGGCATATAGTTGGTGAAACACTTTGAGTTCATGGATGGCAAAGTATAATCGCAGACCGATGTAAGGCCAATGTTTAGAATGTTAAGGAGTAACCACTTGTTGGCTACAGGGTGGAGTTCCTACGACCAGGCTGTGGCCATCTGCGTGTTGGAGGAAAAAAGCACGGGTTCACACCTGCGAAAGGGAAAGTGGGCAAAAAAATGGGAGGGGAGCCAAAGGTAAAGATACAAGGGACCAGTAAAAATCACTAATATCGATTTCTACGATACAAACTGTCCAGTCTAAATGAAAGGTGGGATTTAAACTATCATCTGTTTTTTTGGAGCGTCTGTACTGCACACTATGAAACATAATCGATTTATATATACATTTTTTATAAACTAAACAATCACCTAATTCTTCAAAATTTTTGATTTGTCCTTTCCCACAATAAGTAACACTATTTTCATCGTTAGAGTAAAAATTTTTCAATTCTTTTCTAATAAATAATTTTTCGCAATAGTCAATAGTATTGTTTGATGTTGAATATTTTTTTGTAGATCCTATTTTGAATATTTGAGTTTGTAAATATTTACGAGACATTTGCTTATCCATGCCTTTAGATCCAGATACTAGTTTTTTTAAATTAAAAATATTACTTTCAAAACAAAAAGCAGAATTTGCAAATAAAGGCCCGGTTTTTCTGATAGACATAACAGTGTGCATAAGTGAATGAACATTATAAGTCATTGACTCTTTACCATACAGCATTTCATAACGGCAAGCAAATGTTATTAAATCTTTTTCACATTGATAATTTAATAAGACAATATTATTTTTAATTTTTTATTTGTGCATACTTTTACTATAAATTAGTACTTTATTTATGTATATTTTTCTCACCAACATCTTATTTATCATAATAAAAATAGTTTCACATTGGCCAAATATTTAATTTTTAAAGTGTGCATAAAATAACATTCTGTTAAAAAATTTTATAAAAATTAATGTACTAGAAGTTACAAATAAATGTTTTCTTTTGTAAGAGCAATATAGTTTGATAAATAATACTAAAAAAAATTGTTACCGTCCTCATGATTTGATGTGCTTGATATAATTTCATAAGGATGAAACAGCTATCGTACAATAATTAAAAAAATTATTTTGTAAACTCAATCCTTTCTTGTTTAATTCATTTGCATATGTATTTGTATCTGAAATCAATGAGGAAGCTTTGTGCCAATTTATTGGCAGCGATTTTTTTTTTTTTTAATACATTTACTTTAGTGAAACTAAAATAGCATTTCAGCATCTGCAGATATAACGTACAATTATCTATTTTTTCTAGCAATCATATTAATTTAAAAGTCAGCAGTTTAGATTATCGTGTTTTAGAATTTGTGTACGACTAATTCATGTCTGTGTGTATTATACAGTTAAGCTCTGCGCATGCAAAGTAACAGCACACAGCACGAACATAATATCTCGACTGTGTACTATATACGCCCGTTCCACACGATAAGGGAACTCGGCTGGGGAACTATTCCTTTTAGAGCTTACGACGAACTCGGAGCAAGGAACTTTGAGGAACTCGAACCTCTCTCCCAGTACGAGGAGTATCGAAAATGAGGGCTGGGGGAGTCGAGTTCCTCAAAGTTCCCTGCTCCGAGTACGTTATAACACTGCTAAAAAATCTATAAAAGTCGATTGAAAGCGATTAAAATTGTATCGATTTAAATTGAAATCAATGCATAAAATTTGCATTGATTTCAATTTAAATCGATACAATTTTAATCGCTTTCAATCGACTTTTATAGATTTTTTAGCAGTGTTATAACGTACTCGGAGCAGGGAACTTTGAGGAACTCGACTCCCCCAGCCCTCATTTTCGATACTCCTCGTACTGGGAGAGAGGTTCGAGTTCCTCAAAGTTCCTTGCTCCGAGTTCGTCGTAAGCTCTAAAAGGAATAGTTCCCCAGCCGAGTTCCCTTATCGTGTGGAACGGGCGTATATAGTACACAGTCGAGATATTATGTTCGTGCTGTGTGCTGTTACTTTGCATGCGCAGAGCTTAACTGTATAATACACACAGACATGAATTAGTCGTACACAAATTCTAAAACACGATAATCTAAACTGCTGACTTTTAAATTAATATGATTGCTAGAAAAAATAGATAATTGTACGTTATATCTGCAGATGCTGAAATGCTATTTTAGTTTCACTAAAGTAAATGTATTAAAAAAAAAAAAAATCGCTGCCAATAAATTGGCACAAAGCTTCCTCATTGATTTCAGATACAAATACATATGCAAATGAATTAAACAAGAAAGGATTGAGTTTACAAAATAATTTTTTTAATTATTGTACGATAGCTGTTTCATCATTATGAAATTATATCAAGCACATCAAATCATGAGGACGGTAACAATTTTTTTTAGTATTATTTATCAAACTATATTGCTCTTACAAAAGAAAACATTTATTTGTAACTTCTAGTACATTAATTTTTATAAAATTTTTTAACAGAATGTTATTTTATGCACACTTTAAAAATTAAATATTTGGCCAATGTGAAACTATTTTTATTATGATAAATAAGATGTTGGTGAGAAAAATATACATAAATAAAGTACTAATTTATAGTAAAAGTATGCACAAATAAAAAATTAAAATAATATTGTCTTATTAAATTATCAATGTGAAAAAGATTTAATAACATTTGCTTGCCGTTATGAAATGCTGTATGGTAAAGAGTCAATGACTTATAATGTTCATTCACTTATGCACACTGTTATGTCTATCAGAAAAACCGGGCCTTTATTTGCAAATTCTGCTTTTTGTTTTGAAAGTAATATTTTAATTTAAAAAAACAAGTATCTGGATCTAAAGGCATGGATAAGCAAATGTCTCGTAAATATTTACAAACTCAAATATTCAAAATAGGATCTACAAAAAAATATTCAACATCAAACAATACTATTGACTATTGCGAAAAATTATTTATTAGAAAAGAATTGAAAAATTTTTACTCTAACGATGAAAATAGTGTTACTTATTGTGGGAAAGGACAAATCAAAAATTTTGAAGAATTAGGTGATTGTTTAGTTTATAAAAAATGTATATATAAATCGATTATGTTTCATAGTGTGCAGTACAGACGCTCCAAAAAAACAGATGATAGTTTAATAAAACTTTCTTTAACTGGAAAGTTTTATCGTATAATAGATATTATTGATTTTAATGGTACTTGTTATTTAAATTTGGCTAAAATCAATATTTTTGAAAACTTACCTTTTCCAGGTGTGAAACATTTATTTTTAATACAAAACGAAGATGAAAATACTTGTCTGTATGAAATAAAACATGTAGAACAAAAAGTGGTTCTAATTAATTCTAAAATTGGACGTTACATCGGTCTGCTATGTAATAATATTGAAATTCAATGAATAAAAAGTGTTTAAAAAAAATATTGACGAATTTACATTTTATATTAAAGTTATTTCTATTTAAGTCAATCGAATCATGTATTAAGTTTCATTTATCTTGATTAAAATTTGTTGCATATCTTATTACCAATAAAGTGAATTGAAATATTGAAATATAATTAACCCCTGTCTACATATTTCTTATTTAAGTATATTGATTTTGAAAAACATAAAATTCAATGAAAGTCAATTAAATATTATATATAATATTTTTTTATTTATATCGATTAAATTGTGTTGTATGGAATAACCATTGAAGTTTATTAAATTGGATGTAATATATTATTATAAAAAACTATTAACTTCTTTATGGATTGAAATTGGATTGAAGGCAATTAATTCTTATGATAAAAATCTCTATTACCATTAAAGTGCATTGAAATATACGAAAGACGTTTTCATTAAAATCGAAAAACGGTATCGATACAAAAGCATTGAAAACTAATCAACCCTTATCTACATATTTCTTATTTAAGTCAATGATTTTGGAAAAAATGAAATTCAATTAAAGACAATTAAATATTATATGTAATGTTTTTTATTTATGACGATTAAATTATGTTGTATGGAATAACCATTGAAGTTTATTAAATTGTATGTAATATATTATTATAAAAAACTATTAACTTATTTATGGATTGAAATTGGATTGAAGGCTTTAATTCTTATGATAAAAATCTCTATTCATAAGTATTCCCAAATATATATATTGGCATCGATTCAACTCAATTTAAATATGTTCTATTTTTTAGTATTAAAAGTTATTTATATTAAAATCAATTAAATGGCATTAAATTTCTATTGACTTTTGGTAAGTTGTCGATTGGATCGATTAGAGATGATTAAAAGCGATTAAACATCTATCGACTTCAATCGACTTAAATCGATTATTTCCAGCAGGGTAGCGACGCGGCACAACGCGTTATCACGAATATAATTTCTCATCAATCTGTTCCAATGATGCGAATTGTCAACTGTTGCGTCATTTCTGCGTTCAAATAGTCCGAATTTGTTGATTGACGACATTTTTCGAGTAAGAACACCGATCGACTGATTCGTTTTGACGATGCGTCAGTTAATTTATAATAAGACCAGCTTCGCGAAGTTCCTCGATGATCGACAATATCTCGTTGTCGTGAGCGTTGTGGCCAGCTTAGCGCGAAGCTTCGAGCAATCGCAGGCGACCCACTAGCTCGTTGGGATCATCCCAGTGTACGTAATCGATCGCGTTGTCGTTTAGCGTCATAGCGCGAGGTAATCCTCCTCCGAATTTCTTCTTTCCAATCGATAGTAATGGTGCGATTACATCTGTAACGATGCACCTCGAAATGCAGCATCGTTCCGCCGGAATAACACCCATCAAAACCGGCAATTAAGGCGCGGTGCGCCCCACATTATTTTTAATCTTTTGAAAAGCGAATCGCTAGAGGCACACAGCCTCGCGATGTTCGACGCCGAGCGAGCACGAGAAAACCTGACCGTCGCCGAACACCAGCCCGAGCGTTTTCCCACTCAGAGCCGGCACACGTACACCGGGTGGGAGAATTTCCCTTCCCCATTTCCTTGCACTTTTCCCGGTATAAAAAGGGATCTAAAAAGATCTCGATACCGATTCCGGAGCTTGCCAGCCGACGCTACTAGCCGACGCTAATAAGCTAATCCTGATCTCGAAAGCAGCAAGAATCAGGGAGTCGAGCGTACTCGGTTTCCATCGAGCGTTCTCGACAGCCTGCTTCCTAGACGCAACCTCTCCGGGTAACAGCGCCCGGGGTGGAGAGTATTCCGCCTCCGCCGAGCGTTCTCGGCCGCTGCCAACCGCAGATCCTAACGCTATACGGGACGTGGGGTAGAGCGTGCTCTGTCTTCGCCGAGTGTTCTCGGTTCCCGTGCACGCACCGATCATCTGTGCCTTTTCCCGGAGACATCGAATAAAGCGCAGCAGAGTGTTCTCTGCTACCGCCGAGTGTTCTCGGTCCGATTGTCTCATCCTGATACATCCCGCAGACTTCCGGTCTCTGACTGCGTCGCGTGAACAGATCACACTATCGCCATTGATACGGCAATCGCGCTGCGAACCGGACTTTTAAATATACCGGCCATAGTTACGGCGAGACCGCGACATCGCGCCACGCCGAAGCACGCGCTCACCGCGTGCACCCGTCGCGAGTATCGAGACCGCGTTACGCTATTGCGCGGACCACGAAACATCAGCGCTACAGCGCGCCCCACACGCGATATATCCACTCCTCGCGTAGATTGTATATATATGTAAATAGTATCAGTGTAATAAATTAAGGTGTTTGTTAAAACCATTGCGTGTTCACTCCAACCCATCGAACCCCGGAAAGACGAGCTACGCCCGAGCGTTCGAGGCAACGGGTTGTTTTATGGCGCCCGAACAGGGACCGTTTACCTGACCGTAAAGTGAAACGCGAATTTGTAAAGGAAAATGACAAAGGAGTGGATATACCGGCTCACTAAGAGCGAATTGATCGACGAGACGGGGAAATGCGGACTCAACACCGGGGGTACGGTCGACGAACTGCGCCAGCGGATCAGCCATCACGCGACCATCTGCCCCGATATCTTCCGCACCCCGCAGCTAGACGCGAGCACTGCCCCGTCCATCGCGATAGCCACCGCGCCCACCGACCACGCGCAATCCCACGTAAAGGCCGTAAATCAAATACGTAAGTGGGGGTGCCACTTTGACGGGAAAGACCCAGTGGCTTTCCTCGAGCGACTAGAAGAGCTTAAGACCGCGTACCGCCTGACCGATCAGCTGCTGAGTGGGTTACCCGAACTGCTTAAGGGCGAGGCCCTCCTGTGGTATTGTAACACCCGCGACCAGTGGCTGGAGTGGGAGGATTTCGGGAAAGATTTTCGCGACTACTTCTGGCCCCGACGGTACCGGCAGCAACTCGTGCGCGACATCCAGGCCCGTCTCCAGAAACCCGACGAGCCCTACCGTAGGTTCGCCACGGAACTCGCGACGATGATGCGTCGGGCCGGAGGCTATTCCGTCGCTGAACAAATAGATACACTCTATGAAAACATGCTTTAAATTGCACGTCCCGCGTGAAAGTGTACGCCGGACCGGCGACCTCCTACGGCGGATAGACGAAATCGAGAGCATCGAAGAGCAATGCCGGACCCGGCAACCCACGCCTAAAGCCGCCACCACTTACGACCGCCAGGGATGTTGTTGGCGGTGTAAACAACGCGGGCACACCCGATTCGATTGCCGCCGACCGCCCCGCAAATTCTGTTCGCAATGCGGAAAAGACGGCGTCCTAACAAAAGATTGCCACCCGCCACCAGGAAACGCCGCCGGAACCGGGGAAGAAGCAGCCGCACCCCATTCCACCAATTGAAGTTCACCCCACGACCGCACCTGACAGTGGACGTCCACCTATTACGCACTAATAGACACCGGATCGGAGGCGTCGTTTATAGATACGGACACCGCCAGAAAGATCGAAAGCCAGGGCTTTCCGTTGGCCGATACCAGCGGAAGAGTGCACCTGGCCGACGGGACGACCTCCGTGACCCGCGGCACGATCACATGCCCGGTCAAAATATACACTGTACGCACGTGCACACATTTCAGGTGATGCCCACACTGGACAGCGCTATGCTGATAGGCATCGATCTGTGAGCACGCACACGGAAAAGTATACCGCCGCCCCCCCGCCCCGACCACCTCGCTGCTCCACCATCGGAACGGCCACAACGACAGCAACATCCACGAGTGACGAAGACCAACGTCTCCAGGATTTCCTATGAACAGAGCTTGCTTTATTCCACGGCATACGGGGCCCCACGAACGAAATCCAGCACGTCATCCGCGTAAAAGAGGAGTCCCCAATCAAGCAACGATACCGGCCCCGCAACCCGGCCATGCAAGCGGTAATCAACGCCGAAGTAGAAGCAATTACAGGCCGGCGTCATCGAGCCGTCACACAGCGCCTGGAGCTCGCCTGTGATCATTGTGAAAAAAAGGATGGCAAGCCAAGATTCATCGACTTTCGGCGGGTCAACCAGGTGACCGAACCCGACGCCTACCCGCTGCCACAAATCACGGCCACACTACATAAACTGCGCGGAGCGCAGTACCTGACGACGCTCGATTTAAAAAGTGGGTATTGGCAGATACCGCTGGCGCCGGAGAGCCGTCCGATCACGGCCTTTACAGTACCGAGTAAAGGCCTCATGCAGTTTAAGGTCATGCCTTTTGGCCTACATTCTGCGCCAGCCACCTTTCAACGCCTGTTGGATACAATACTAGGCCCCGAGTTGGAACCCCGCGTTTTCGTCTATTTAGACGATATCATCATCTGCAGCCGCACGTTCGACGAACATTTGAGCACTTTACAAGAGGTGTTTCGTCGCATCCGAGAAGCGCGCCTCCAACTCAACCCCGAAAAATGCCGGTTCTGCGTGAACCAGCTGAAATACTTCGGACACGTGGTCGACCGCGAGGGTATCCGGACAGACCCGGAAAAAGTAAAAGCGACCCAGGAATGGCCCGCCCCACGAACCATACGGCAGATCCGGCAATTTCTGGGGATGGCGTCATGGTATCGGCGATTCATACCGGACTTCGCGACCGTAGCCGCGCCCCTAACGGCCCTTACCCGGAAAAACGCCAGATGGGCGTGGGGACCCGCGGAACAAACGGCACTAGAGAAGCTAAAAGCCACGCTAACTACCGCCCCCGTACTGGCCTGCCCCGACTTCACGCGCACCTTCGTGCTGCAGACCGACGCGAGCACCACGGGTCTGGGAGCAGTGCTCACCCAATACTTCCCTGAAGGGGCGAGAGTAATCGCGTACACGAGCCGCACCCTTAATCAGGCTGAACGGAACTACAGCACGACCGAGTTAGACTGCCTAGCCGTATTATGGGGGGTCCGCCGAATGAGGGGGTACCTGGAAGGGTATCACTTTACTGTGATAACCGACCACCAGTCACTCCGATGGCTACAAAAGCTGGAATTACCCTCCGGACGGCTCGGACACTGGGCGTTCGAACTGCAGCAATTCAAGTTCGACATTAAGTACCGAAAAGGGGCCTTGAACAGAGTAGCAGACGCGCTATCCCGACAACCGATAATCGCTAATATCGTCACGACAACGTGCCCCTGGTACCGCAAACAATGGCAACGGACACGTGACGATCCCCGCGAACACCCTGACCTTACCGAATCCAGGACGGCAAACTATACCACCACGTGCTCCACAAACTCGATTTCAAAGATTTAGTCGAAGACCAGTGGAAAGAATGCGTGCCGAAAAACGATAGACCAGCCGTACTCGCCCGATACCACGACCATCCCACCTCCGGACACCTAGGTACCGCGAAAACCATCGCCCGCATCGCGACACATTACTACTGGCCAGGGATGTTCCGCGAGATTACCCAATACGTTCACCGTTGCGCGAACTGCCTGTCTCACAAAGCCGAGCAGAGAAAACCCCTCGGAACGTTACACGCTACCGACGTAAGCCATCCGTGGCAACAAGTAACGATGGACCTAGTAGGACCCTCTGCCCCGCTCCAAAACCGGACACGCCTGGCTGCTGAACATGCAGGACCGTTTCACCAAGTGGGTCGAAATCCGCCCCTTGCGACGCGCTACCACCCCCGCTGTCTTACAGGCCTTGATAGAGGCCATCATCTTATGACACGGCTGCCCGTCAGAAATACTGTCCGACAACGGAACACAACTTAAATCCGGGAATCTAACGCGCGCGCTCCACGACTTAGGCGTCAAACACACGTTTACACCGCAATGTAACCCCGTTGAGCGTACAAATCGCACAATTAAAACGATAATGGCACAGTACGTCGACCGTCTCCACCGGTCCTGGGACGAACACCTAGCCGAGATACAGTTCGCGTTCAACACCGCGACACACGACGCAACCGGTTTCACACCCGCATTTTTAAATCACGGGTGCGAGTTAGGTCGACCGGAAGAACCGGCCACGCGAGGCCCGACGATCGCACCCACCGCGCTACGGCGACGCGTACGAACTCGTGCGGATAAACTTGGCACGGGCGTTTCAACGCCAAGTACTACGACCTGCGACGCCGCGAATGGAAACCGACGATCGGTGAGAAAGTTTGGAAGAAGGAACACCCGCTCTCGAACAAGGCGGTGGAGTTCAATTCGAAATTAGCTCTGAAGTATATTGGCTCGCTCGAAGTGCGACGAATCATTTCCCCCGTAATTGTAGACATGCGGAGCGAGAAGGGGAAATGGTTCCGGCACACGCACATCAAAGATCTAAAATTGTCACCCCCCACCGACGACAACAACGACGATGACCCCGAGCAATAACGAGCAATAACAATCAAGCGGCGAGGACAAACGAACGACAGATCCACGGCCATTCCGCAACCTGAGCGCCATGGAGACGGAAATCCTCCGAGAAATTGAAGAATTACTCAACGACCCCGGGGAGTACAACCCTGCGGATCCAGCGATCGACGAGCGGTGGAACCGATTGCGAGGACCACCTGCAGCGGCACCCGCCGTGACGACAGGGAGGCCTATACCTAAGGTGGGATCCGTAATACAACGATCAGACGCGGCCAACCGCGCCAAGCAAGCGTGGCTCCTAGAAGCACCACCACCGATGCCAAGGAGACATCAATCACCGCCGGCCGCTCCGAAACGCCCAACACTCGAACCCGCGAGACCGAAGGGGCCACTGCCACCTCCGCCCATCACGGTAGAAGTCACGCCAGGCGTAACCGTCGATGTGCCATACTTCGCGGCCCACGTGTCACGCCAAAACACGGTTGGGCACCGACCGTTGGCACATACGCTTCAACGTCTGCGGGAAGGTCAGGTCGGTCCAGAGGAAATGAGCGGCAGTAAGCGCCTAACTTCGCGCTAGCCAAAAGGGGGGGTGATGTAACGATGCACCCCGAAATGCAGCATCGTTCCGCCGGAATAACACCCATCAAAACCGGCAATTGGGGCGCGGTGCGCCCCACATTATTTTTAATCTTTTGAAAAGCGAATCGCTAGAGGCACACAGCCTCGCGATGTTCGACGAGCGAGCACGGGAAAACCTGACCGCCGCCGAACACCAGCCCGAGCGTTTTCCCACTCAGAGCCGGCACACGTACACCGGGTGGGAGAATTTCCCTTCCCCATTTCCTTGCACTTTTCCCGGTATAAAAAGGGATCCAAAAGATCTCGATACCGATTCCGGAGCTTGCCAGCCGACGCTACTAGCCGACGCTAATAAGCTAATCCTGATCCCGAAAGCAGCAAGAACCAGGGAGTCGAGCGTACTCGGTTTCCGTCGAGCGTTCTCGACAGCCTGCTTCCTAGACGCAACCTCTCCGGGTAACAGTGCCCGGGGTGGAGAGTACTCCGCCTCCGCCGAGCGTTCTCGGCCGCTGCCAACCGCAGATCCTAACGCTATACGGGACGTGGGGTAGAGCGTGCTCTGTCTTCGCCGAGTGTTCTCGGTTCCCGTGCACGCACCGATCATCTGTGCCTTTTTCCGGAGACATCGAATAAAGCGCAGCAGAGTGTTCTCTGCTACCGCCGAGTGTTCTCGGTCCGATTGTCTCATCCTGATACATCCCGCAGACTTCCGGTCTCCGACCGCGTCGCGTGAACATCAGATCACACTATCGCCATTGATACGGCAATCGCGCCGCGAACCGCGGACTTTTAAATACATCGGCCATAGTTACGGCGAGACCGCGCCACGCCGAAGCACGCGTTCACCGCGTGCACCCGTCGCGAGTATCAAGACCGCGTTACGCTACCGCGCGGACCACGAAACATCAGCGCTACAGCGCGCCCCACACGCGATATATCCACTCCTCGCGTAGATTGTATATATATATATGTAAATAGTATCAGTGTAATAAATTAAGGTGTTTGTTAAAACCATTGCGTGTTTACTCCAACCCATCGAACCTCGGAATCCGACGAGCTACGCCCGAGCGTTCGAGGCAACGGGTTGTTTTACATCTTTGTACTTGTATCCCCTGTTGCTCCGTAGTTGACCGTCAGCATTGTGATTGCGTCTATGCACATTAGTCGTTAACAGTATATTTTTGTACTTTCGCATATCATCTTCCGTGTATTCGTCATCGTCGAGAATTTTCTTGAAAATCAGTTCGTAAAGACCGGGCGTACCGATGTATTTCACACCGTCAACGAGTATGTTATCGTTGTCGTCCACGTCGAAACGTTTGCTACCGAGTATCATTCCATCCTTGCCGAGATAAACGCCGTACACTTTATGTATACCGCTCTCTTTGTCACCGCGTAGGACAGGCAAGATGTATTTTTGACTAAGCGGACCCAAATGATCACGCAACGTTTCTTGACCCTCCACCGTTTGCATCTGACCTTGAACGACTGTTGCGAGTGAATCGTCGTTAATTTCGAAAACATTCGTGAGGATATCGTTCGTTGTCATCGCCGTCATCGGTTGTACGTTTTCGATCATCGCACACGGTGTAGAGGTCAACGGTGCATCGTCGCCGTCGTTTAACCTATATCGCTTCGGAGATTCAGGTGATTCGATTAACGAGCGATCCACTCGTTTCCTCTTCATCTTACTCCATATCGCATCCTTTTCACGTTTCTGGACGGCCGGCATTTCAATCCCTACGTCATCGTTACGCGACATCGGTTCGTCTTTTATCGCGTACGCGCTAGAATTGTCAACGATTTTTTGCAGCGGCTCGATAATTGGTCCGAGGTGTCTCTTCGTCACGATATGGTTCTCGATTTTACCGGTCTTCAAAGCGCGATATTTCTTGCGGATGGATTCGCTCGTCTTCTCAATCTCCCTCACAATCTTTTCGCGCTCACTGCTTCCAGCCATGTTGAAAGAAACGTCGATCGCGCACGTTTGACTACAACGAGGTATCGGTAACGACTAGCCGCTTCGCGGTATTGCGAACACGTTAAATCCTTTTCTGTATCGTCCGTTATTAAACGAGCTGTCCTTGTCTATCACTACGAATCCATATTCGCGCTGCCAACAACCGCGACATAACGCACAAAATTCATCGTACAACATGTCGGTATTCACGTGATCGGTGTACACATGTTTCAAGTTGGTACCATCTTGTTTAAACAGGATTAGTAAATTGGCGTTGTCGTGTATGAGAAGTTTTGGTATTCTCGCGTACGACTGACATAGGTAGACACAATCGACGTTCGAGTGTCGACCCATCGAGAAATATTCTCTCACTACGTCTTGTTTATCGCATGCCACGTCATCGAAGACGAAGATTGAGTTTGGACGCGCCTCGCTCGGTGGAATGACGTCACTGTTATTGGAAAATGCAAAGTAGCCGATTTCGTCGATCGATGTCATAAGATTCGGTAATTATGCAGTATAGGGGACCACCCTCCGATGACCTTGACCTTGACATATGCTGTCAAGGTCATCCTCCTGAGTGACCTTCGGAAGGTTTTAGCCCTCGGTCACCACTCGTTAAAAAGTTATAAACAAAAAAAGTTTGAAAAATGTCGCCCTTATTTTGAATACACCTTTACACATTCACCGGCAATAACCAATGAGCAAAAGGAGTTTCACGACACTGTGTATGTATATGGTATTCCTACTGTTGTTGATATTTCTTATTACATTTCCACGCGTAAAACATAGATTCGCGTCAAAAATTGCAAACCCATGTGGAACCTCTCTTCGCATCGAAAAGTATACGCTTGGAGGCAGTGTGTTCCGCCCCCCCTACGGGGGGGCTCCACTACTGAAAAACTAGCTCTACCCACACTTATGTGTGTAGTTTTTCGGTAGTGGAGCCCCCCCGTAGGGGGGGCGGAACACACTGCCTCCACGTGGAAACTTTCCACGCGAAGCAAGTTCCACCCACACCTATGTGTGTAGTTTTTCGATAGTGGAGCCCCCCCGTAGGGGGGGCGGAACACACTGCCTCCACGCGTACACTTTTCAATGCAAAGTGAGGTTTCATTTTAAGATAGATTATCAGAATGTTATCTGTACGAAAATCTATCGTATATTAGTTTACTTTCGGATTCCGTTTCAAAGTCATAGAAATATTAACAATAGTAGGAATGCCATATACACACACAATGTCGTAAAAGTTGTTTTGTTCATTGATCATTGGCGGTAAATGTGTAAATGTGTATTCGAAATAAGTGCCAAATTTTTCAAACTTCTTTTATTCATAACTTTTTAACGAGTAGTGACCGAGGGCTAAAACCTTCCGAAGGTCACTCAGGTGACCAACATATGTCAAGGTCAAGGTCATCGGAGGGTGGTCCCCTATACTGCATAATTACCTAAGATTCTCCAAGTACTGATATTTTGGCTGTTGCAATGTCTTTGAGTACACATACACTTTCTCGAAACGTACACCGTGTGTACGTAAACTTTCCAGTAAACTTATCAAAACGTTGGTTTTAGCGCAATTCGAAGGGCCGCAAACGATCGCGCGTATAGTACTCGGTAGCATCGCACCGTGCTTGCGTTGCTTTTCCGCGTTGTCTCCCATCGACCGTAATCTGTCGTCGAAATTAGTCACTTTGATCGTCGGTGATTGTTGCACGAACCGCATGTTTGCAACAAAAAATGCAATGACGGAGTCGTGAGAACATGCCTATTTATATGTATGTGTGCAAAACCGCGAGTCGTTCAGTATTCGAAATGTTTTTGCTTCTGACGGATGACAGTGATATTTACGATTTAACCGTCGAACAATTGAAGTATATACCCAAGATCATTCTACTGCGGCAGTTTTCTAATTACATAGATTATGTGTGGGATAAACTTCCAGAAGATATTAGAGCGGATCCCGAAATTCAACAACATCGTCGGTGCCTGGAACATTATAATTTACCGTGTCATCAAACACATATTGACGGTCCGCCACCATTGATAAAGAATTGCGGCGCATGTTAGCAACGGCTTCGAGCAAATCCGTAAAAGGCGGCAGTCTGCTGAATCATGCGATAAACACGCTTCCTTTCGAGTTACATATTCCCGGCTATCAGTTTTGCGGCCCGGGTACTCATTTGGAAAAGCGATTGGCGAGAGGTGATCAGGGTATAAATCCACTGGACGCGGCGTGCCGCGATCACGACATAGCGTATTCTCGGAGTAACGATCTCGCGGAGAGACACGCGGCGGACCGGATACTCGCCGAAAAAGCGCGAAGACGCATCGTCGCGAGGGATTCCGCTCTCGGTGAGAGAGCCGCAGCCACAGCTGTCTGGGCGGCGATGAAAGCCAAGACGAAGATCGGTATGGGTATGAAAACGAAGACGAAGAAAAAGGCGGCGAAAAAAAAACGGATACTTCCGGCAGCAAAACGCGGTGGCATATTGCTGATTCTACCAATGTTGGGCGCGCTCGGATCCTTGATCGGCGGAGCGGCTGGCTTGGCAAAAGTGGTGAACGATGGCAAAGCGACGTCAGCTCGAGGAGCTACGTATACAACGCCACAATCGCACGATGGAAGGTCGCGGACTGTATCTGGCTCCCTACAAGTATGGGCGAGGAGTGTATCTCGCCCCGTACAAACGCGGACAGGGAGTAACAGCCAAAAAGAAAAAAAAACGTCATTAAAAAAAAAACGTTAAAAATGCCTACGGGTGTGACAACGAACATACAATTGGATCAACTGGCAAGACGCATGCGTGTACCATACTTTAGAGGTGTTTTTATGCGTAACGCATTACCGATAAGCGGTGTACGTCGAAACGAGAGCGGTATCGTAAATCTAGATGATGCGACGGGTCCCGGCACTCATTGGGTTGTGTATGCAAAGAGGGAAAATTACGTGGTATATTTCGACAGTTTTGGTAATCTTCGGCCGCCTAAAGAACTCGCGCAGTATTTCGGAGACGGTGTGACGATAGAATATAATCACGCATCTTATCAACGTTACGGTCAGAACATCTGTGGACAGATGTGTCTATGGTTTCTCCGAACAGTCGACACGCGCGAATTTAAAGCTTGACGAGGTGTCGTGAGGACTCAGTATTCATTGAGCGGCTTCTTTCATCATGTCGCTGACGCTTACGTTGACCGGAAAGAGCAGTGTCCTTGCCGTAAACTACTTTCCACCCATAGATTTGAGCGATGACGATTACGAGCTCGGTCTAATGGACTTTGAAACTTATTACACGATACCGAACGTGAATGCTTCGAATAATAAATTTTACTTTGACAACGATTTGGAAAAAATTACGATTCCCGAGGGATCGTACGAACTGCAAGCCATAAATGATTTTTTGAGGCGTACAATTCCGCGACCCGTCGACGATGAAGATGAAGAATATCCGATAGTGCTCCGCGCTAATTACAGTACTATGAAAAGCGAGATTAAATGCGCCTACAAAATAAACTTTAGCAAGCCCAACAACAGTGGACCGCTGCTGGGATTTTCATCGTACCGTGTGCTGAAGCCGGGACAGTGGCACGAATCGGACATGCCGATTAACATCATCAACGTGAACATTATCCGCATTGAGTGTAACGTGACCGCGGGCGCGTACTGCAACAGTAAACCCGTGCACACGATACATGAATTTTCACCGAGAGTGCCACCAGGATATAAGATATCGGAAACGCCGACGCAGATCATTTATCTGCCGATCGTTGCACGGAGCATTATGGATTTAACGATACGCATCGTCGATCAGGACGGACGATTGCTCGACTTTCGAGGAGAAGAGATCACCATCAGGTTGCACGTACGACGACGACGGCGATAACGCGTGCGACGCATGAGATGCTCGTATTGAACGGAGCGCGTGAGAGACAAGCAGACCAACTTTGAGAGAACGATAGCGACGTCAACGTTTGACAATATTCAGTCACGCGGTTGTATCAAGAAAAAGAAACTCAATGCAACGAACGTTGAATTTTTAAAATCTTTGGGATTCACGGTGCGAAACGTCTGACGTGAACAATGACATCCTCAACATCGGGGACGAGCCAATCTTCGACGATCGCATCGTCAAGATCAAGTCTCACACGTACAATCCATTTGCCAACACGACGTTCGGACATAGCGACGAGATAAGAATACCCATACAGCAACAGGATCTGTACACGTTGCCATGTGAAAGTCTTCTATACATCGAAAATTAACGATAAACAAACCTGCCGAAGGATCTGATGTGACATTGGGAAATAATTGCGTCGCATTCATGTTCGATGAGATTTGATACGAACTTGACGGTGTGGAGATTGATCGTAATAGAAACGTGGGAATTACCAGCACGCTCAAAAACTATGTATCGCTATCGTACGACAAAGGAATGATTATGCAAAATGCTGGATGGAATATTTCATCAGTCATATTGAATGGATACTTGAACTTTTGCGTACCACTGAATACACTATTGGGATTTTGCGAGGATTACAAATCTGTAGTTATTAACGCTTGTCACGAATTGATTTTAATACGCGCACGCAACGACAACAATTGCGTTGTGGGAAATCCTGCACTTGAGTCCGTGATTAACATATTCAAGATACAACGGCGAATGCTTCACGTTATGCTGAAGGAGATAAATAAGCTTTCGATGCTGCGTACTTTGGAAAGCGGACGATATCTCAACATGGGTTTTCGTTCGTGGGACCTGTACGAGTACCCCCTGTTGCAAAACACTACCAAGCATTCGTGGGCTGTAAAAACCACGAGTCAGCTTGAAAAACCGCGATACGTTATTTTTGCGCTGCAGACTGGTCGAAAGAACGTCATGTCTGAGGATACGAGCCGATTCGACGATTGTAAACTGACCAACGTGAAACTCTATTTGAACTCTGAATTTTATCCATACGATGACCTGAACTTAGATTTCGATAAAAAAAGATGTGCTATGCTTTATGATATGTATGCACGTTTTCGTCAAGCCTATTACGGATGTGCCTACTGTGAAACGTTTTGTACGGTGCTTACGTTTCTAGAGAAAGGATCTTTTGTGGTCATCGATTGCTCACGACAAAACGAATCCGTCAAGAGTGCCACCGTGGATGTGAGATTGGAATTTGAGTGCAAAGAGAATGTACCGGCAAATACCACCGCGTACTGTCTCATCATGCACGATCGCGTAATTCAGTACAATCCATTGACCAATGTAGTGTGCAAAATCACCTGAGTGCCGCAGCATTGATATATAATGTACGATGCATCGAGATCGACCGCAGTCTTTTTTCAACAACAATAAAAAAAACATCGTCATGTCCGTACCGACGTTCGTGGATCTGCAAGGCTTTATCGTCGGCAGAAACTTTGTCGTGAAGGAGTTTACTGCTCTCAGAGAGGGATCTGTCCTCTCTCACTATATTTTTGGAAGCATCGAACCATGGTGGCTTCTTACCAAAGCGGAAAAACAGCATGCATCCTGGTTGACAGCGAATCATCATGGATTACAATGGGAAGACGGAATGATTCCATAAGGCAAGGCTAGAACTTTGATTACGACGGCGGTGATGGGTGCGATGGAGAACGAGATATCACCCATCGTGTACGTCAAGGGACATGAAAAACGAGAATGGTTGCAGGATCTGTTACTGGATGACGCGAGAGAAAAAGTCTATATCGAAAATATTGATGCACATTATGAAAACATTGAATCTTTGAATAAGTTGAACGTTATGTATACGCTGCGTTGCCAGAAACATGTATCAAACTGCGCTTTACAAAATGTATTTAAACTATTCAATTGGTGGTCCGACCATAAAAATATACATGTAACCAATTGTACTTTACAAGAAAAAAAACGTACATCCAAGTGATGGTCTAACTATAAAAATAAATATATTATTAATCAAAAATAGTTGTCAATTTTTTCCCCTTCCACTATCCACCCATATTCCTTTTCCGCTTGCAGATGGTTAAGATTATATCGTTTGTTCTCGTAATTTCTACGCTGACATTGGTGCTTGAAAAATTTAGGAGGGGAATAATCCCCTCTCTTTGTAATTTTTTTTTCGACGCTGAAGAACACGATCGTACACGTTCAGTGTTGCATCAGCCGCTGTACGAACCGCTCAGCGAACAGCTTCCCGTTATAAGAACAATGGACTACGGCATAAATTATTACGTTCCGATTGAATGTGATAAAAGATCTGATGGGTAAGTATCATAAATTTATATATATTTTACACAATTTTATACAATAATAGTTTCAGTTTTTGGTAAATCGGAATTACATTACAGGAAACGTGCTATCTCGGAAAAATGCCCGCGCTACATGCATATCATGAGAAGGACATTTGCTCTGACACCTACGGCGCATAAATATTTGGAAATTGGCCTCAAAGTGGGACCCATGTCTTCTGTGGAATTAATTCTCGGAGATATCCGAGGACATCAGATGGTGTTGCCTTATACAACGTGGACAAGATTCATCGAAAGACGTGTGGATATTGAACGATTCCTGCAATCAACAGCTACTTCACCATTACAGATTGGAGATCTATCTGTAGGACTCGTTGCAATACGTGATGTGAGCGTTGTAAAACTAACATTAAACGCTACATCCTTATACATGAAGCCATCAACCGTACTCTTTATGTTCGAGCTAGAACATTGTGTCGAACATGTATATTTCAAGCTGTGTCAGAGTATAAAAAGCGTTAGTGATAGATATAAAGATTTTATGGATATTTTGCGTAATAATTATTTTATCGATAAACGTGGTGCAGCTACAACATTACGTCAAGCTTATGATAAAGCTTCAATCATAGATTGTGAACTATTAGCTTATGCTGTAGATCCTATAATGTATGATGCAATTCATCATCAATAAATAATGGTAAAAATTACTTTAATTCTATTTCTTCCCCTGTTCGCGACTGAACGGATCAGTCAGGAGAGAGATGACGAGCACGCACACACAGAGTAAATCACGCAAGTTTTTGTAACGAACAATAAAGTATATTTACAGAAACACAGTCAAATAAAGTTATATACAGAATATATTTACAGTTTAATGTGCACCGGGCGTGCACGTTCCGCACACGGCACTGGATCGCGCGGACAGCGCGAGTCCGCTGCAAGAAGCGCGCGCGAAGTCCGAGCGCGGGAGCCGCGGACAAAACCGACACGCGTGGAGCAAGCGACTCCAACAAGGCGCGTGTTGAACGGCAGAGCAAGCAACTCTGCTGTTGCGAACGCAAGAAAAGGATAAAGGCGTTATCCCTTTGAACGTACGAACTATCCGTGCGAATACTCGTAAAAATGAAACTAAAGCGTGCGGGTCGTACCTCGAGTGAATCTTAGTAGACTGGCCCTCGTCCCCACTCTGCTTCCGTTTTTATACTGCGCTTTTCTGGAATGTTCCTTCCTGTCGTCACTTCCTCTTGAAGGAAATGACGACATAAAAAGAACACTCCAGAAAAGCCAGGAAAATTCGATATAAACAATTATACATAAATATAATTAGAAAGAGCTAATTGGGGACGATGACTCAGGTCTTTTGAATTTGCGGCAGCGGCAGCGCCGCTGTTTCGCTGCTTGCGCGCTCCGCATGAGCGCGGCTAAGATTGATACTGTATCGGTAGTGGGACGTAAGTCCCGTGCGCGACGCAAATGGAGAGCAACGACAGTGATGTGTGCGGTGTAACACACATCACTGCCGCCGCTCTCCACGTATGTTATTGCTGCATTACACCACCCATGTTGCACAGGCCATGCAACATAGGCGATGCAATGCAGCGTGATGAGGGCTTTGCGGAGCTCTTAGTTCGCTCGCGAACATTCCGCCCGCCTCCGGTTGTACCGGACGAAATGCCGTTTGTCTCGCGCGCGGCGGGCGCGCGAGGCGTGTGATGAGCGGCTAAGTCCCGCGCGAGCCGCGGGGCGGTGTCGCGAGCGATGGGAGTGCTCGGCGCGCAGGAGTAGCACCCAGGGTATGGACACTACCATTATAAAAAATCAACCTGTATTTCTGCGCCATCTGGGCGAATAGACCAATTTTTTAGAACTAAAATCAAGTTTTCTACTCGATCGATTATATAAATTCTGAAATCCTTTATGCAATTAACTTTTTTTTAATAATTATATTTTACAATTTGAAATAAATAAACATTGCAAGATATTTTATATTATTTATATTCATTTATTATATATAATATGAAAAATAATAAAATAATATATATATATATATATATATATATATATATATATATATAAAATAAAATAACAATATTATGTAATATTCGCATATTATGTAAATTTCAAGACATTATATATATATATATATATATATATATATATATATATATATATATATACATACATATATATTTATATATATATTTTATTTATATATTATATTAACAAATAATAATGTGTTATGTTATAAATACAATTTCAAAATTATGTTGCTAATGTTTATTAACATTTTTTAAATTTTGTTTTAAAGTAATGAACTGCTTGTTTCTCTATAATATTAAGTGGTTTGGTTGTATCTCTACCAGATAATTTTCTATTAATATTAGAGCACCATTGCGAAATGGAAAAATTTTCTATATTTACTTTTATAAAAGAATTCTCAAAATTAACCTTATGTTCTTCACAAATAAACAATGAAAAATCTACTCCATCTTTAATAATGGAGTGTAAATGTTTATGTATTTTAGTACGAAAACATATAGATGGCATTTGAATTTTACATATGGTGTAAGCTGTATGAATAATAGATTTTATTTCTTGTGATAAAATATATTGTTTACATATATGACAATTATTAAAAGGTTGTGTGTGATATAATTTGTTAATAATATAATTATAATTAATATTAAATCTATTATTAAATTTGTCATTCATTAATGATTTATCGTCAATTGCTATTTCTTCAGTTATACCAACATTTGAAATATTCGTTGTGTCAATACTATTTTCTACAAAATGTTGTAAGGAAAATAAAACTTCTTTATTAGTATCCTCTTCACAGTTATTGCCTACACTATGTTTACCCGTTAAATTATTTATTAGTAATGTTTTAAAAGATGACTCAAAATTAAAACAAGTAGGATTTATATTTCGTCGGTTATGACTTCTAATCATTCCAAAAAAATTTTCTAACGGATCTTGATTAATATTACGTGTTTTTAAATATTTAATACCTACTTTATTCACCGTTGCCCATAATTTTTGAAAACCCTTAATAGTTATTATCCAATTATTTAAAGATGGAATAGATATTGGTTTTTTCGTTTTCTTATTAATAAATTTTATATTTTCTAATTGTTTTATAGCATCATACCAAAAAGAATGATGTGCACTATTTCTTGTCACAGCAACTCGCAATGGTGTGTTTGATTTAACTTCGTGTGCATTGACAGAATCAAATAACTTATTGAAAAAATCCAAAATCTTCGCTGTTGCAAATCCTTCTTCCTTTGATATTTTTAAAGGTCCAATCTTTGTATTAATGTAACCTTCAAATAAATATTTTATTAATTTTCATTAAATTAAAATTTTTGTAATTAAAAAAAGCTAATTTAACTAATATATTTATTATAATTAAGTTTTGAATTACCTTCTATTTGACTGTTATATTCAATAAATGCTGATAAAGTTGCACTAAAAATTTGTGTTGCCAATTTAACTTTCATTTTTTTGATTTTGTGTTTTATAATGTGTTGATCAGTTAATTTTTTTAACTGACGATTGAGTAAATTACTATAAATATCCATTTTATAAGCAGTTTCTATAATATCCCACGATGCAACTGCTTTAATATTCAATCCTTTTTCATGTATATTGATTGCAATGTCTTTCTCAAGGAAGTTATTTCGTATTCCTTTTAGTAAGTGTGGAGGATCGTACAAAACAATGAGTTTTTGGTCATACAAAGTAATTGTTTCATCTGCAAATACAATTTTTTGTCCACATTAGTAAACATGTTACATTAGTATGATCTATAAATTTTATAAATAATAGATTTTTACTCACCAAATTGTTCACCAGTTTTTAAACAATTACTTCTTGTATCATTTAATAATTGCTTAAGTGCAGCCACATTTGATGATCCTTGATCACATAATGTTGCAACAATGATAAACTTAGCCTGTGTTACTTCGTTAATTATTTCTTTTATACAACGTATTAATTGTGCACTTTTAGTTACACTTTTACAAAAGTTATATGATAAAGGTATTTTCCAACCAGTATTTATTCCTCTTAACATAAATACAAGTGCATGATCAGCTATTTCTTGTGTTCTTTTATGTCCCCAATCTTCGAAACCAATTATTTTGTTGATTGTATCGTATTGTAAGTGTGGTTGTAATGAGATTTCATCCCACATAAGGATACAAAACTTATTAACATCTTTCATTAATGATTGTTGATGAGAAAGATATAAAAATATTATATTATTTATGCCTGAGTGTATTGGAACCTTTTGCAGTAAACGTCTTAAAGTTCTACCACTAGGTAATGTAAATAATTGTTGTAGGAGTTTATATCCACTATAAGATTCTTTATAACGGGTGCGGCAAAATAACCTCCCTATTTTTAAATGCTAATAAAAAATACAGTTTTTTCCAAAAAACAAATTTATTTATTTTAACTTATTCTATTACATGGGAGTTTTTTTTCTACTTTGTTTTAAAAAGAATATCAGATAAGTGGTGGCCATGGTTATCAATACACTGTTGCAACCGAATTCTGAAACTGTCATGGACTCTTTCGAGCATGGCTTGAGGTACGCGCTGAACTTCCTCGCGTATTGCTTGCTTCAGATCTTGCAGGTTCCTGGGGCGATGTTTGAACACCTCGGCCTTTAAGTAACCCCACAGAAAAAAGTCACATGGGGTTAAATCGGGTGATCGTGCTGGCCAGACAATGTCCCCTCCCCGAGAAATCAATCGGCCAGGAAACATTTGCCTCAAAATGTTTATTGCTATTCGGGCAGTATGGGCTGTGGCACCGTCCTGCTGGAACCACACATTCTCGAAAGCCCTCTGTTGTAGGGCAGGTTCAAAAAATTCATGCTCGAAAGAGTCCATGACAGTTTCAGAATTCGGTTGCAACAGTGTATTGATAACCATGGCCACCACTTATCTGATATTGTTTTTAAAACAAAGTAGAAAAAAAACTCCCATGTAATAGAATAAGTTAAAATAAATAAATTTGTTTTTTGGAAAAAACTGTATTTTTTATTAGCATTTAAAAATAGGGAGGTTATTTTGCCGCACCCTGTACAAGGACAAGGCCATTATTTTTTCATGTAAAGTAAATTGAGCACCCTATATATATGCAAAATAAGAAAAAATAGCAATGATTACTGTTATTGAATTATGTAAAAATATATTATATATACATATATATATATATATATATATATATATATATATATATATACAGTATTATTTAATGTTACAAAATGTTTCAAAGTTTTGGAACGATAAATATTTAAAATAAATTTCAAAAAAAATTCAGATTTTAATCATTTGTAAACAACAAATATTAAATTAAAATCGTTTATATTAGAAGAATAAGTAATATAGTTATATATATATATATATATATATATATATATATATATATATAATCATTTACTTTTTATATTTTTAAATATATAAACGATTTTAATATTTGTTGTGTATATGTGTGTGTGTACACATATACATATACACATGTAATAAAAAAACAATATATTAAAAAATATATATATAAGTATAAAATAAAATAACTAATGTAATGCATGAGAACAAAATAATAATATAATGTATAAGATATATAATTATTTCTAATTGTTATAAGTTTATATTTTTAAGTTATTTTGAAGACTCAATACCTATATTTTCTAAAAATATTAATGCATGCTCATCATTACATATGCTTTTTAGTGCTGATTTAATTTTTGTACAGAAAGTAGAAAAATTTACCTTTGATTTTTTTTTTAAATTTTTTATCTGCATCTCAATAAACATCCTTTGTGTATAACTTAATGCTGAATATTTTTTGAAAAAAGTAAGAGTACTAAATTTTGTAGCATATTTCAACCGATGTTTATAAAGCATAACGTTCCTGTGCAAAATATTATTTCGTTTTTGAAGAGTTTTGCTTTTATCATAAAATTTTCTTGCTATGGGAGTTAAGTGATCTTTTCTGGTTATACTACCAAGTATATTTCTGCAATGATTGATACGATTAAAGCTTTTTGGAGTGTTTAGAATTTCTGATTTAAATTGTTGTGCTTCTTGCTGTGTTTGTTCTTCAAATGTATCAATATTAGATTCTAATATAGTATCTTTTTCATGCACTTGACTTGTACTAGGCTGAGAAATATCACTGTCGATTTCTCTGATATTATCATTGCATTGCATACTGATTTCGAAGGTATCTTTTTCATGCACTTGACTTGTACTAGGCTGAGAAATATCACTGTCGATTTCTCTGATATCATCATTGCATTGCATACTGATTTCGAAGGTATCTTTTTCATGCACTTGACTTGTACTAGGCTGAGAAATATCACTATTTTTTTCTTGCATTTGATTTGTACTAAATTGATCATTTTCGATTGTTCCAATTGATAAATTCAGAGTTGGAATAGCATCACTTTTCAATCGTCTACGATTCAAAGTAAAAATATATGCATTTTCATTAAAGTGCAAATGGCAAATTCTGCATTTTCGAATTTCATTTTCTGGTAGATTGGATATTCGTGGCATTGATATTGCTTCCAACCATTTTTTTAATAATTCCTTATTTTTAGGAAAATAATGTCCAGGAGCTTTGGCAGGAGATGTACATCCTGCGATTATGCATTTCCAACTTATCTTAGCCATTTTATCCTGAAATACGATAAAATATTATAAACATTTAAAGAAAAAATATCTCGTATTTATCTTTGAAAAGGCAACAATTTAAAATTTGATCCGAACAAAAGATCAAGAATGTATTTCAATTGATCTCTTTCACGATAACGTATGTAGGTATAAATACGAGATATTTTCAATTGATACCTTGTTACTGATTTTTCACATTCAATTTCAGCATGAGCACATGGATAGCACATGGGTTAGAATTGGTTAGAATATAGAATATGCCGGAAGAATTTACATTATCGATCGAGTAGAAAACTTGATTTTAGTTCTAAAAAATTGGTCTATTCGCCCAGATGGCGCAGAAATACAGATTGATTTTTTATAATGGAAGTGTCCATACCCTGGTAGCACCTGCGTGGTGCACGTGATTTTCCGCACACGTGCTCGCCGCGTGCCGCGTTTCGCAGTGTTACTTGAAACAGCTGTGAATGTGAGAACAAGTATTATCGCGTTGAAAACGTACGATCCGCGGCACGCGACGAGACGTTAACGCGAGTAAATGCGCGTGTGAGAAGTGGTAATGAGAGATGAAAGGTGAATCGCGAACGAACAATTAAACGGTAACGTGGTGAAGTGCGATACAGACGCGTAATAATGAAAGGCAGCAATGAGAAATGATAATGACCTGTGAGCGGAATGAAAATGTGAACGTGTGAGCGGTGATGATGGTGCGGCGAATGTGCGTGAGAGTGAGACGCTTACGTGCAATCCCGCGTTGCGGAGCCGGGAGGACCTGCTGTGCCTCGTGCGCTTTGCGATGTTCCCGTATCATCTCGATGAAGCACCACGAGCTTGCTGACCGGTCGGGTGAGTGTTGAGGTGGCCGTTTTCACCTCAACGACGCGGACCTGGCCGTCGCGGCCAGGATGGACGGCGACGATGCGTGCAAGTGGCCACTTCGCGGGTGACGTCAGCTCGCTGCGCACGAGACACAGCTGGCCCTCCTGCACCGGCTCCGTTGCACGCTGCCACTTGGGGCGTTCCGCGAGTCCGTGGATGTATTCGTCCCGCCACCGCCGCCACAGGTGGTCCCGCATCCGCTGGACGAGCTGCCATCGGGAGAGCCGGTTCACCGGTACATCGAGGAGCGACGGCTCAGGGACGGCACGGAGAGGTGCCCCGATGAGGAAGTGGCCCGGTGTGAGGGCCGCCACGTCGTCCGGGTCATCCGTCAGGGGGGAGAGCGGCCGCGAATTGAGGCATGCTTCCACCTCGGCGAGGAGGGTCGCCATCTCCTCATAGGTGAGGGTGGCATCGCCGATGACCCGCCTCAGGTGGTGCTTTGCCGACTTCACGGCCGCCTCCCAAATGCCGCCGAAGTGAGGAGCCGCCGAAGTGAGGAGCCGCCGGGGGGTTGAACCTCCATTGGATGCGCTCCTCCGCCAGGGCGCGGGCGATGTGGCGGGCCTCTTGCGAACTCGCCGTGAAGAGGGCCCGAAGCTCCTTGTCGGCACCCACGAAATTAGTGCCCTGATCGGAGTAGATCGCCTGCGGCACTCCCCGACGGGAGACGAACCTTCTCAGTGCAGCCAGAAATCCTTCCGCGCTGTAGTCGCTGGCCACGTCTAGATGCACCGCCCGCGTGCAGAAGCAGACCCAGACGACGATGAAGGCTTTGCTGCTTCCCTCGACCCTTGGTGGCTCGCAGCAACACCGGACCCGCGTAGTCAACTCCGGTGTGCGTAAAGGGACGCGCCGGAGTGACACGGGGCGCCGGGAGATCAGCCATAAGCGGTGTGGATGCCGCCCGCCATCGCGAGCACCGAAGGCAGCGATGGGTGAGCCTCTTCACGGCGGACCGTCCGCCTGGCACCCAGTAGCGCTGCCTCACCGCTGCCAGTGTCTGCTGCACGCCGCCGTGGAGCGCCCTGGCGTGGCAATCGTCGATGATCAGCGCGGTGAGGGAGGACCCTTGTGGGAGGATAACAGAGTGCCTCTCGTCGTATCCAAGGGGCGCGCGGCGGATCCTGCCTCCAACCCGTAGCACACCCTGGTCGTCCAGGAACGGGGTAAGTTTGATCAGTGCACTCTTCCTGGAGATTGTTTGGCCTTTCTGTAACACACTAATTTCAGCCGCGTAGGCTTCCGCTTGCGCCACCCGCACCCAGGTCAGCAGGGCTTCTTCCAGGTCGTCGCCGGTGAGTTCGGGGAGCCGGTCCGCTTTGTCGTCCCTCGTCCGCAACCAGCGACGGCACCACGCAGTGACGCGCAGCAACCGTCGCAGAGACGAGTACCGACGCAGCAGCTCCGGCTCCTCCTTGGTGAGCGTCGCCCCGACGATGGCCCGCGTCCTCTCCTCGGGGAGCCCGGTTGCCACCAGATTGTCCTCAGCATCTCGAGGCAGGTTGCCGCGCAACCAGGCCGGGCCCCGCCACCACAGCTCGTATTGCCCGAGTTCTCGTGGTGGCAGGCCCCGGGAGGCGCAGTCGGCCGGGTTGTCCTGCCCTACCACGTGGTGCCACTCCGCACCGGGCAGCGTGGTTTGGATCTCCGACGTCCGATTGGCCACGAACGTCTTCCACCGCGTGGGGTGGCCTCGTATCCAGCCCAGCGCGACGGTGGAGTCGGACCAGAGGTGGACTGGCACGGTCTCGAGCCCCAGGACCGTCCGCACGTGAGCCATCAGTCGGACCAGTAGGGTTGCCGCGCACAGCTCCAGCCTCGGTAAGGAGATCTGTTTAATTGGTGCGACCTTGGTCTTGGCCGCGACCAAGCGAACAGACCAATCATCCTCTTCTCTGGTTCGCAGGTAGATCACGGCTGCGTAGGCCCGCTCCGAGGCGTCGGCGAAGCCGTGCAGCTCCGCCTGGCGCTGCTCGGTGGTCTGGAGCCACCGAGGGACCCTGATCTCCGCCAGCTTCGGGAGGTCGTCCAGGAAGGCCTGCCACGTCGCTGCCTCCGCCGTCGGGAGGGGGATGTCCCAGTCGCGCGACAGTAGCCAGGTCCCCTGGACGAAGATCTTCGCGCGCACGACCACGGGGGCCAGCCAGCCCAGTGGGTCGAACAGCTGCGCCGCTTGTGAGAGGACCGTCCTTCGGGTGATCCCTCTCGTTGACACCGGCTGCACCACAAAGGCGAAGGTGTCGTCCCCTGGGTGCCAGTGCAGCCCCAGCGTCGAGTGGGTGGTGAGTGTCGTCCACACACGCACCCCAGGTTGCGACAGATCCTCCTCCGGGATGTCCTTCAGGATGTCCGGCTCACTCGACGCCCATTTTTTTAGCGGGAAGCCGCCCGCCATGCAGAGATCCCGCAGCTGTCCCGCGAGATCCCTGGCCTCCTCGATTGTGGGTGCCCCTGACAGGACGTCATCGACGTAGACGTCCCGTCGCAGAGCACCCGCGCCTTCTGGAAACCTCGTCTCCTCGTCCGTGGCGAGCTGATGCAGCGTACGGATCGCCAGGAATGGGGCGCACGCCATACCGTAAGTAACGGTATTCAGTCTGTATTCTGAAATCTCGCTGTCGTCGGTCCTCCAAAGTATCCGTTGCAGGTCCCTGTCCTCCGGGTGGACCAGGATCTGCCGGTACATCTTCTCCGCGGCGATGACGCATCGGTGCCACCGCCAACGGAGAAGGATGTCCGCCAATGATGGCAGCAAGTTCGGCCCCACCCGCAGGAACCGGTTGAGGGATTCGCCGCCGGGGAGGGCTGCCGAGACGTTGAACACGACCCGGAGCTTGGTGGAAGTGCTCGTCGGCTTGAGCACTCCGTGGTGCGGTAAGTAGCACCCCTGCTTGTCCTCGGGCAATGACGCGGCCCGCGTCATATGCCCGAGGCGCTCGTAATCCTCCAGGAATGCTCGGTACATTTCCGCCAATTGACCGTCTCGCGCGAGCCGCTTCTCCACGCTGGAGAGCACCCGCGTAGCCACGTTCCGCGTCGCGGTGAGGTTAGGCATTCGGGACGCGGTCGGAAGTCGGACGGCGTACCGGCCGCTCTCTGTGCGAGTGTGCGTCCGCGCAAAAAGAGCCTCGCACTCCTGCTCTTCCACCGTCATTGCGTGTTCAGCTGCGGGGACCTCTTCCTGCTCCCAGAATTGTCTCACGAGACGATCAAGCGGCTCGTCCACGGAGCACGTGTGGAACGACGCGATGCGTGACGCGATGGTACCGGCGGCGCCCGACACGATCCATCCTAATTTTGTCTCCTGTGCCACAGGCTCCAGCTCCCCGCCCCGTTGGATGCCCGGAGCGAGGATCGCGGCATGAGCGTCGGCCCCAAGGAGAACGTCGATGGAGTCCGCGGAGGTAAATGTCGGATCGGCCAGAGGGATGCCCCGGAGATGCGGCCACTCCCGTTCAGCGCCGCTCGCGAGTCCGGCGTAGACGCTCAGTCGGGGAAGCACAATCGCGGACACGGTGAGTACCTCGTCACCACTCGCGGTTGCCACGTCGAGTTGCACTTGGCCGCGCGCGATGCCGGTCTGTCGTCCCCCCACGCCGAACACTGCCACCGAAGCTCGAGATCGCGGAAGTCGCAATCGTTGCCCGAGGGCCTCGGAGATTATTGAAACCTCCGAGCCCTGATCGATGAGCGCCCGGACGGGGTGCAGGTTACCGAACCGGTCACGCACCTGAATACGCGCGGTGGCGAGGAGGACGGCGACTCTACCCTCCGGAGGCTGGTACGCGAAATGTGACGTGATTGCACCAGCTGCAACGCGATTAGTGTCTGTCGCGGATTCGCGGAACGCGTCATGCAACGCGGAGTGGTGACGTTTTTCGCAAACGGTGCAGTTGCGCTTAGACTGGCACTCACCCACTTTGTGCTTCCCCAGGCAATTGAGACAAAGATGATGGTCCTCCATGAAGCGCTTCCTCTCAGCTGCAGTCCTCTGGCGGAAGGTGTCGCAGGACATCAGGAAGTGATCCTTGCGGCACAGGGAACACCGCTCCTTCTCCTTCTTGCTGGGCTCCTTCCGTTGTGCCAGGTGAGTCTTGGCAGCGACTCGTGGGGTTGATTCGCTCCTGATCGGTTGCACGGCCTCAAGAGTGTGTAGTCGGCGCTCGAGGAACTCGTGCAGCTCCTCGTAAGTGGGTGGTGCGCTCGTACCACCGATGGTGTCCTCCCATTCCCGTCTTGAGCGAGGGTCGAGCATCTCCACGGACAGGAAGACGAACAAGTCCTCGCTGCTCGTGATTGGTCGTCCGATGCTCTGAAGTGAGCCGACGGTGCTCGTCATGGCATGGAACAGCCTGCGGAGCTCGGTCACCGACTCACTTTTCATCTTGGGCAGCGCTGTATACGCCGCGTAATAGGAACGCACCAGGAGGCGGGGGTTCTCGTAGTAGCGCAGCAGCGCTTCCCACGCTCTGGTGAAGTTCCCCTCGGTAGTAGCGAGGTTTCTTACCAGCGACTCCGCTTCTCCTTTCAGACTCACTTTAAGGTAATGAAGCCTGGTGACGTCCGAGATGGAGGGGTCGTCGACTATGAGCGATCGGAATAGATCACGGAAAGGCGGCCAGTCCTCATACCTTCCCGAAAAGCTCGGCAGCTGAATCCTCGGCAAGGTCGTCCGAGGGGGCGGAGCTGTCTCCGAGGATGCCGGCTTCACATCCGCTGCGGCGGATTGATACTCGAGGAGCAACGTCCTTTGTTCTAGGTACGTACCCTCTGCGAGACCCATGAGGTCGTTTGTGAGATAATCGTGGTTTTCGAGCTCCTTAGGATAGGAGCGAATCAGCGTCTCGTGATGAGCCTCAACCCTCTGCGAGACCCATGAGGTCGTTTGTGAGATAATCGTGGTTGACTTCTCCCATCTCTTGTCGAGAACATGAAGGGTGTTCTTGATTAAGGCCGCGGTGATCCTCGCGGTGCCCACCTTCTTCATGTTTTCGACCGTTCGTGCCATACGCCCGAAATGGTCGTTCTGCAACGCAATCAGCGCTTCCATTTTTAAGATCGATGGAATTGCAACGGGCAAGGCGCACTGAAATCTTCCGGCTGGGATCCGGCTCGAAGGACCAAAATGTTCGCGACTGAACGGATCAGTCAGGAGAGAGATGACGAGCACGCACACACAGAGTAAATCACGCAAGTTTTTGTAACGAACAATAAAGTATATTTACAGAAACACAGTCAAATAAAGTTATATACAGAATATATTTACAGTTTAATGTGCACCGGGCGTGCACGTTCCGCACACGGCACTGGATCGCGCGGACAGCGCGAGTCCGCTGCAAGAAGCGCGCGCGAAGTCCGAGCGCGGGAGCCGCGGACAAAACCGACACGCGTGGAGCAAGCGACTCCAACAAGGCGCGTGTTGAACGGCAGAGCAAGCAACTCTGCTGTTGCGAACGCAAGAAAAGGATAAAGGCGTTATCCCTTTGAACGTACGAACTATCCGTGCGAATACTCGTAAAAATGAAACTAAAGCGTGCGGGTCGTACCTCGAGTGAATCTTAGTAGACTGGCCCTCGTCCCCACTCTGCTTCCGTTTTTATACTGCGCTTTTCTGGAATGTTCCTTCCTGTCGTCACTTCCTCTTGAAGGAAATGACGACATAAAAAGAACACTCCAGAAAAGCCAGGAAAATTCGATATAAACAATTATACATAAATATAATTAGAAAGAGCTAATTGGGGACGATGACTCAGGTCTTTTGAATTTGCGGCAGCGGCAGCGCCGCTGTTTCGCTGCTTGCGCGCTCCGCATGAGCGCGGCTAAGATTGATACTGTATCGGTAGTGGGACGTAAGTCCCGTGCGCGACGCAAATGGAGAGCAACGACAGTGATGTGTGCGGTGTAACACACATCACTGCCGCCGCTCTCCACGTATGTTATTGCTGCATTACACCACCCATGTTGCACAGGCCATGCAACATAGGCGATGCAATGCAGCGTGATGAGGGCTTTGCGGAGCCCTTAGTTCGCTCGCGAACATCCCCATTAGGGTGGTCCTTATTTATATAGGAAAAAATTTTTTTTTAAATTGTAATAGTAGGACCCCCCCCGTTCTCTTCCACTATACAAAAAAACAACCCATATAAAATTTTAGATCGATCGGATAATATTAACCCGTGCCCCATCGAATTTAAACTTGAAAAAATCGATTTTTTAATTCTTTGAACTAATCAGTTTCTAAAAATTATGTAACGATTAAATAAATACCAAAATTGTGTAATATAGAACTTGTTTATTTATTTTATAAGTGTAAAATCTGATATTTATGACTATAAGTATGGTTTATTTAACGTCTCTCGACTATGTCCTGGATACCTTTTACGATA
>CABEGB010000396.1:0-38787 GCA_901521435.1 Crematogaster levior | reverse complement strand
CAGGACAGAGGGGTCGTTAAATTGTACCATTGGTTTTGACCTTGAGGTCAATTTTGAAGGTTATTTCAAGGTCACAATGGTTTTTTTAAACGGGACACCCTATTTTTGACTGCGGATTTCGAAAGAGCGGAAAATTTTACATCAAACTTGTCTTATGAAAAAATTGTTTTTGCGACCTTGGAAAGGTCAAAAATGAAGGTGAAATGCCTGAAAAACGATCTGGTGTACTTTTTCTGAAATGACGTGGTTTTCTGGGTAACACAAATGTGCATAATGCTTAAACAAAGTCAATGAATTGTAAAAGTGTAAATCACTTTGACTAGCTTGACCTTGAGGTCAATTTTCAAGGTTGTTTGAGGCTCATAACGCATTTTTTGATTAGTAAACCCTATTTTTGACCGCAGAACCTGTTTCTTGACAATGGGCTCTTAAACAATGGCACTTTTTACATGAGCATAGGGATTTTTTAGTTTTTCGACCTGACCTTTTGAAGGTCATATCAAGGTCAAAAGCACTTTCATCTTACTTTTAGCGTTACCCGGAAACAACGACGTGGACGTAGTAAGTTTTGTTTCCTTTAGGGTGCTTGATTATCGTGAGTCCCCTTGCCTCTCACGTCGGGGTGCTTGATTATCGTGAGTCCCCTTGCCTCTCACTGACACTGTAATTTAAATGAATTACCCACGGAGTAATTGTTCAAAATTACCTCCGTTGGCTTCGAGGCATAACTGCAATCTGTTTTGAAAACTATCCACATTTCTAAGCAGGGTAGTTCTAGGAGTGGCTGCACAAGCTCTACGAATGCGGTCCATAAAATCATCTCTTGTGGTTGGTCGTTCAGCAAAAACAACATTTTTCAAGTATCCCCATAAAAAGAAATCCGGCGACGTCAGATCTGGTGAGCAAGGAGCCCATTCAACTGGACCCCTTCGTCCAATCCATCTGTCATTGTAACTGGCATTTAAAAAGGCACGTACAATGAGTGCATAATGCGGTGCAGCACCATCTTGTTGAAGCCACATTCTTGCTCTTGTTGCTAAGTCAACATCTTCTAATAAGCCTGGTAAGTGATCTCTTAGCAACGATAAGTAACTGTGTCTATCAACGTTCTCTTCAAAAAAATAAGGTCCAATCAAATAACCATTTACAATGCCGCACCACACCATAATACTCCATCGATTTTGATGATCTATTGGCCTATACCAGTGGGGATTAACATCTGACCAATAATGGCAGTTGTGTCTATTAAGTTGTCCGTCACTATAAAATTTAGCCTCATCTGAGAAAAGCACATACCTAAAAAAATTAGGATCATCGTGTAACATTTGTAAAGCCCACTGGCAAAAAGCAATACGCATCAGATGATGATTAGGCTGTAAAGCCTGCGTAAGAGTGATGTGGAAAGGGTGGTAATTTAGAGCTCTTAAAATTCTAACAACAGTTCTTTGTGGTATACCTATTTCCCTTTCAATCTGGCGAGTACTAACATGAGGATTAAGGTGAAGTATTGCTAAAATAGTTACAGCTCGCGCATCATTTTCGTCATATTCATGATGTTGACGTTGACGAACAAAATGTCCATTGCGAGCTCTTTGGACTAAACTACGTATTGTCATATCAGTTGGATGTCGCCTTTCAGGAAAACGTTGAGCATAAAGCCTTGATGCTGCATTGTAATTGCTATGACACTCCCCTAAAACTAATATAATATCAACAATCTCATTAGGACTATAATCAGCCATTCTGGAAAGGTAACTTGTTAATGTAATTACCTACAGCAGGCCTGCGCAACTCAGGCGGGCCGACAAGCCAAGTAGTAACGCCGCGATATTTCCGACGTCCCCACCACTGACCGTGCGCCTCTTCCCGCGCGCCTCTCCCGCGCGCCTTTGCTATAGTTCTCGTATAGCAAAGCGTACGTAAATTTGAAAAAGCTGTATCAAGCTAAATCTCAAGCGAAAAAAGCAAAACGATCGATGCACGGCTCGATATTATTGCTACAATTCTTTGACGCTTGACTATCACGTTTATTCGACTTCCTTCATTCGTACCTAGCGAGAAGACTTCCCCCACTCTTGCTTACCGCGCTGGCGGAGAAGTCTCCTCGCCAGCGCGGTAAGCAAGAGTGGGGGAAGTACGCTTTGCTATACGAGAACTATAGCAAAGGCGCGCGGGAGAGGCGCGCGGGAAGAGGCGCACGGTCAGTGGTGGGGACGTCGGAAATATCGCGGCGTTACTACTTGGCTTGTCGGCCCGCCTGAGTTGCGCAGGCCTGCTGTAGGTAATTACATTAACAAGTTACCTTTCCAGAATGGCTGATTATAGTCCTAATGAGATTGTTGATATTATATTAGTTTTAGGGGAGTGTCATAGCAATTACAATGCAGCATCAAGGCTTTATGCTCAACGTTTTCCTGAAAGGCGACATCCAACTGATATGACAATACGTAGTTTAGTCCAAAGAGCTCGCAATGGACATTTTGTTCGTCAACGTCAACATCATGAATATGACGAAAATGATGCGCGAGCTGTAACTATTTTAGCAATACTTCACCTTAATCCTCATGTTAGTACTCGCCAGATTGAAAGGGAAATAGGTATACCACAAAGAACTGTTGTTAGAATTTTAAGAGCTCTAAATTACCACCCTTTCCACATCACTCTTACGCAGGCTTTACAGCCTAATCATCATCTGATGCGTATTGCTTTTTGCCAGTGGGCTTTACAAATGTTACACGATGATCCTAATTTTTTTAGGTATGTGCTTTTCTCAGATGAGGCTAAATTTTATAGTGACGGACAACTTAATAGACACAACTGCCATTATTGGTCAGATGTTAATCCCCACTGGTATAGGCCAATAGATCATCAAAATCGATGGAGTATTATGGTGTGGTGCGGCATTGTAAATGGTTATTTGATTGGACCTTATTTTTTTGAAGAGAACGTTGATAGACACAGTTACTTATCGTTGCTAAGAGATCACTTACCAGGCTTATTAGAAGATGTTGACTTAGCAACAAGAGCAAGAATGTGGCTTCAACAAGATGGTGCTGCACCGCATTATGCACTCATTGTACGTGCCTTTTTAAATGCCAGTTACAATGACAGATGGATTGGACGAAGGGGTCCAGTTGAATGGCCTCCTTGCTCACCAGATCTGACGTCGCCGGATTTCTTTTTATGGGGATACTTGAAAAATGTTGTTTTTGCTGAACGACCAACCACAAGAGATGATTTTATGGACCGCATTCGTAGAGCTTGTGCAGCCACTCCTAGAACTACCCTGCTTAGAACTGTGGATAGTTTTCAAAACAGATTGCAGTTATGCCTCGAAGCCAACGGAGGTAATTTTGAACAATTACTCCGTGGGTAATTCATTTAAATTACAGTGTCAGTGAGAGGCAAGGGGACTCACGATAATCAAGCACCCCGACGTGAGAGGCAAGGGGACTCACGATAATCAAGCACCCTAAAGGAAACAAAACTTACTACGTCCACGTCGTTGTTTCCGGGTAACGCTAAAAGTAAGATGAAAGTGCTTTTGACCTTGATATGACCTTCAAAAGGTCAGGTCGAAAAACTAAAAAATCCCTATGCTCATGTAAAAAGTGCCATTGTTTAAGAGCCCATTGTCAAGAAACAGGTTCTGCGGTCAAAAATAGGGTTTACTAATCAAAAAATGCGTTATGAGCCTCAAACAACCTTGAAAATTGACCTCAAGGTCAAGCTAGTCAAAGTGATTTACACTTTTACAATTCATTGACTTTGTTTAAGCATTATGCACATTTGTGTTACCCAGAAAACCACGTCATTTCAGAAAAAGTACACCAGATCGTTTTTCAGGCATTTCACCTTCATTTTTGACCTTTCCAAGGTCGCAAAAACAATTTTTTCATAAGACAAGTTTGATGTAAAATTTTCCGCTCTTTCGAAATCCGCAGTCAAAAATAGGGTGTCCCGTTTAAAAAAACCATTGTGACCTCGAAATAACCTTCAAAATTGACCTCAAGGTCAAAACCAATGGTACAATTTAACGACCCCCTCTGTCCTGGTCAACTTTTATCTAAACCATTTTTTTGTAGATACCGTAATTTGGAAGATATTCGGGTCCATAGATTAAAATGACTCACCCTGTATGCTATAATAAATAAAGTAACATTAAAATATTAGGTGTACAACTTTGCTTCCGCCGTTTTTTTTCCGAAATTCGAGGCTTTATTGTAAAAAACTGGTTATACATTTATGATTCAAAGTATTGTCCATCGCTGGCCACTACTTTCTCCCATCTTTCGGGCAGCGTACGAATCCCGCGTCGAAAAAACTGGTCATCTTTTGAGGCGATCCACGAATCGATCCAATTTTTTACTTCTTCATAAGACCGGAAGTGCTGGTCAGCCAGGCCGTGTGCCATTGATCGAAACAAGTGATAGTCAGAGGGAGCAACGTCTGGAGAATACGGCGGGTGGGTAGGACTTCCCATTTCAACGTTTCCAAGTATGTCTTGACCACTTTCGCAACATGAGGTCGAGCATTGTCATGCTGCAAAATCACTTTATCGTGTCTTTCGTTGTATTGCGGCCGTTTGTCTTTCAATGCTCGGCTCAAACGCATCAATTGCGTTCGATACCGATCTCCTGTGATTGTTTCAGTCAGTTTTAACAGCTCATAATACACTACGCCGAGCTGGTTCCACCAAATACAGAGCATGATCTTGGAGCTGTGAATATTCGGTTTGGCCGTCGAGGTGGAAGCATGGCCGGGAACTCCCCATGATTTTCTGCGCTTGGGGTTATCGTAATAAACCCATTTTTCGTCCCCAGTCACAATGCGATGCAGAAATCTCTTCCGTCTTTGCCTTTCAAGCAGCTGTTCACAAGCAAACAAATGCCGTTCGACATCTCTCGGCTTCAACTCGTACGGCACCCAATTTCCTTTTCTTTTTTCCTTGCTTCTGAATCATTCCCATGGCTTTGAGGCGGTTTGAAATGGTTTGTTGAGTCACTCCCAATGATCGTGCCAATTCTTTTTGATTTTGACACGAGTCTTGATCAAGTAATGCCTCCAATTCTGCATCTTCGAAAACTTCTCTCTTCCACCGCTATGCCGGTCTTCGACGTCAAAATACCGTTCTTGAAGCGTTGAAACCACTCACGACACGTTCTTTCACTAATCGCGGCCTCACCATAGATATTTGAGAGCATTCGATGAGCCTCAGCCGCAGATTTCTTCATATTGAAGCAGAAAATTAAAACCTCCCGCAAATGACGAGAATTTGGCTCGTAAACTGACATTTTCAATCGAGAATAACTTTATGATGACACAAATCGACTAATGTTTCTATGGGGTTATGTTGACAGATGCCCAAGTTTATTGTATGACGTCTAATAAAACCATTGTGACCTCGAAATAACCTTCAAAATTGACCTCAAGGTCAAAACCAATGGTACAATTTAACGACCCCCTCTGTCCTGGTCAACTTTTATCTAAACCATTTTTTTGTAGATACCGTAATTTGGAAGATATTCGGGTCCATAGATTAAAATGACTCACCCTGTATAGCACCTATAATACATAGCACTGTTTTAAAGCTATTAGGTATACAACTTTGCTTCCGTCGTTTTTTTTCCGAAATTCGAGGCTTTATTGTAAAAAACTGGTTATACATTTATGATTCAAAGTATTGTCCATCGCTGGCCACTACTTTCTCCTATCTTTCGGGCAGCGTACGAAAAAACCCGCGTCGAAAAAACTGGTCATCTTTTGAGGCGATCCACGCGAATCGATCCAATTTTTTACTTCTTCATAAGACCGGAAGTGCTGGTCAGCCAGGCCGTGTGCCATTGATCGAAACAAGTGATAGTCAGAGGGAGCAACGTCTGGAGGATACGGCGGGTGGGATAGGACTTCCCATTTCAACGTTTCCAAGTATGTCTTGACCACTTTCGCAACATGAGGTCGAGCATTGTCATGCTGCAAAATCACTTTATCGTGTCTTTCGTTGTATTGCGGCCGTTTGTCTTTCAATGCTCGGCTCAAACGCATCAATTGCGTTCGATACCGATCTCCTGTGATTGTTTCAGTCAGTTTTAACAGCTCATAATACACTACGCCGAGCTGGTTCCACCAAATACAGAGCATGATCTTGGAGCTGTGAATATTCGGTTTGGCCGTCGAGGTGGAAGCATGGCCGGGAACTCCCCATGATTTTCTGCGCTTGGGGTTATCGTAATAAACCCATTTTTCGTCCCCAGTCACAATGCGATGCAGAAATCTCTTCCGTCTTTGCCTTTCAAGCAGCTGTTCACAAGCAAACAAATGCCGTTCGACATCTCTCGGCTTCAACTCGTACGGCACCCAATTTCCTTTTCTTTTTTCCTTGCTTCTGAATCATTCCCATGGCTTTGAGGCGGTTTGAAATGGTTTGTTGAGTCACTCCCAATGATCGTGCCAATTCTTTTTGATTTTGACACGAGTCTTGATCAAGTAATGCCTCTAATTCTGCATCTTCGAAAACCTTCTCTCTTCCACCGCTATGCCGGTCTTCGACGTCAAAATCACCGTTCTTGAAGCATTGAAACCACTCACGACACGTTCTTTCACTAATAGCGGCCTCACCATAAGTATTTGAGAGCATTCGATGAGCCTCAGCCGCAGATTTCTTCATATTAAAGCAGAAAATTAAAACTTCCCGCAAATGACGAGAATTTGGCTCGTTAACTGACATTTTCAATCGAGAATAACTTTATGATGCAGACACAAATCGACTAATGTTTCTATGGAGTTATGTTGACAGATGCCCAAGTTTATTATATGACGTCTATGATCTATTTATTTCGACCACCACTTACCGCTAAAGCCATCTATAGGAAAACGGCGGAAGCAAAGTTGTACACCTAATAGTATAGGAGGATCCGTCATATTGCAGTGTCGCATTAGACATTATGTGCATTCATTGCTCCTACTGAATAATACTTTTAAGCTCACGTAATGATCTTTTCGTATCGTAATGATCGTTCGTATCTGTTTGGGACCATATGGTAAGTTTATTGTTTTCTTTTCATTTCAATCCTTGCCATCACATGACATTTATATCATTATAGACGTTCACCATACAGTCGTTGTTTGGATCCTGAAGCATGCGAGAATAATTACGAATGCTGATGATGGTCTAAATTGAAGTCGAAACGTTCACATTTGTATACAAGAAATGGACAATTAAACTGATATCAACTTGAATATCACAAAATTTTTTCTCACGCAAAAAACACCTACGGTAGACTCACTTGTCAGTAGATTTGATAATTTCATTACGTATATGTATATGTAAAAACTAATTATGTATAAAAGTAAATAATGAAACAAGTACAAAACAATTATAAGTAATTATAAGTAACTATATATTCTAACATGTGTTATATAATATTATAATATGTTGATAATAAGTTGATAAGTTGATAACTTATTATAATATTATATATTATAATATATAATAGAATACATAACAATTTAATAACGGTCACAATCCGAATTTTAATGGATTAGTGCTTTCTTTAAAAAATCAACATTCCACTTATACCATGTAAAAAAATTTTGTGAACAAATTTTACTTTACTTTCATCGCCATAATTTTAATTCAAAATAACCAAACAAAAATAATTTGCCTAACATACAAAATTAACACATTACATTCATTTCCTTATTACATTACATCACATACAACGCTTACAAAGTGGATTCTGATTTTTTAATTCAGGATATCGGACGTGATCAAGAAACACAATAGTATTTTTCTCTTACGTGCCCTATGAACGGAGATATTGTGATACAAAGTCCGAATTGATATATGTACATTTAAGAAACGTCATCATCGTCAATCTAATTGACGCAGGGTAGGGGTGAGGAGTGAAGAAATGTACTTTTCGTATTTTCGACGCAATGTGGCGCTCGTAAGATGACTGCGCGCGTGACTTTATAGGCGCAAAGGAGTGAAAGATGAGGAAATGTACTTTTTGCATTTTCAACATATATAACACGCGACTCAAATTTATTAGATAGATAATATATAGACGATTATCGAGAGATTATGAGTTATGTAGTATCGTGACAATAATATATCTACTACTGTTCGTGACTGAACGGATCAGTAAGGCGGAGAGGTGGACCAGCACTCACACACACAATTAATCACACGCAAGTTGTAACAGAAAATTAACAGAATATATTTACACAGTCAAATAAAGTTATATACAGGAAATATGTACAGTTTTTAATGTGTACAGGGCGTACACGTTCCGCACACGGCACTGGACCGCGCGGGTCCGCTCCGAGAAGTCCGAGCGCGGGAGTCGCGGACAAAACCGACACGCGTGGAGCAAGCGACTCCAACAAGGCGCGTGTTGCACAGCAGAGCAAGCAACTCTGCTATTGCGAGCGCAAGAAAAGGATAAAGGCGTTATCCTTTTGATCGTACGAACTATCCGTGCGAATACTCGTAAAACTGAAATTAAAGCGTGCGGGTCGTACCTCGAGTGAATCTTAGTAGACTGGCCCTCGTCCCCACTCTGCATCCGCTTTTATACTGTGCTTTTCTGGAATGTTCTTTCCTCTTGAAGGAAATGACGACATAAAAAGAACACTCCAGAAAAGCTCGGAAAACTCTATGTAAATAATTATACATAAATATAATTAGAAAGAACTAATTGGGGACGATGACTCAGGCCTTTTGAATTTACGGCAGCGGCAGCGCCGCCGTTTCGCTGCTTGCGCGCTCCGCGTGAGCGCGGCTAAGTTCGATACTGTATCGGTAGCGGGACATAAGTCCCGTGCGCGACGCAAATGGAGAGCAACGACAGTGATGTGTGTGATGTAACACACATCACTGCCGCTATTCTCCACGTATGTTATTGCTGCATTACACCACCCATGTTGCACAGGCCATGCAACATAGGCGATGCAATGCAGCGTGATGAGGGCATAGCGGAGCCCTTAGTTCGCTCGGGAACAACTACTATTTGCATTGATCATGTTGAATATAGTATTTTTAAGTTGATTTAATAATTTCAGAATTTGTCAGTAAGTACTTTCTTATTTTTATTTTATTTTATAGATATTCTTTTTAAATACATTGTAATCAACACTCTTTTTAGCATATGATGTAAAGAAATTACATCAGCGATCACCTGCATGATCGATATCCAGTCCAGTGATCAGTTTGATCTCACCACACTACTAGACCAAGTACAGCAAAAATAAATGAATAAATATGATGAACGTGTATAATACATATGTGTTATTTAGATCTAAATTAAAAACATGATTTTCATCTTATTATATTATTTTTATTATACTCATAGATCTAGCAATACTAAAGTTTTAAATATCTTCTATGATTTTCTTGGTGGATTTAAAAATGTTTAATTTTTTTAAACGATTATCATATTTCCTCTTTCCATTTGGCGCAATTTTTTTATTTTAATATTTTTTAAAAATATTTTGTACCAAGGTTCGTTTTTACTTATACATTTAGCCTTTTTTTAGAAAGGTAATTTTGTAATGATATGGCCACAACAGACTGTCGATGTGCCCGATGAGAGTTTTGTAAATGTGATGTAATGTGATGTAATATGATAAGAAAATAAATGTAAGCATTAATTTTATATGTTAGATAAATTATTTCTGTTTGGTTATTTTAATTAAAGTTATGGTGCTGATAAAGTAAAACCGAAACATTCACATTCAAATTTTTTTACATAGTATAAGCTGGAGTATTGATTTAAAAAAAAAACATTAATGCTCGGATGTGACTGTTATTAAATTGTTAGCTTTACTTTGTATGAGCGGTTTTTAGAAATTTTTTTTTTCTTCTTATTAGTTATAACATCTTGTTAGATGTGTTGTGATCCACAATGTAGATGCTCATGGGAAAATTTAGCACAGTAGTTTTTCCTTGCTTTCTGTGCTGTATTCTCAGTATTTTTTGTCGTTGTTTTTTTCAAGAGAGTGGCGATCGAATAAAAACCGACGGTTCTCGATCGGATTTGAACTCGGATCTTCGGCTCGTTAAGACAACGCACTCTGAGCTACGACCGCCATAGAGATTTTTTTTTAAATATATATAATCAACTTGTTATAATATTATATAAGAATATACAATTACATAGAATATACATGTAATTAGTTATAATTATTTCGTACTCATTTCATTATTTACTTTCATACATAATTATTTTTTACATACCTACTTTTATATACCTACATACACGTGATGAATCTGAAATTATCAAATAATACACTCACCCGCAAAAAAACGGGCCAATTTTAACAAAATTTTTTAACATCTTTCAATGGCGACAACTCATCGAAAAATCATCGTATTCAGATGAAATAAAGCTTAAATTAAAGCTTGAACATTTCTCTTGAAATTCAAACTAGCAAAAATTGAATTACAACAAAATTTACAAAATGGCAGACATTGAAGGTAGACATGGGAAAATGGGGAAAAAAATTTTTTTTTAAACTATTGCATGGCTCAGAAGAGTTGACTGATTGATATCAAAACGTATGCGTTTTAAAGCTCATTCATTTCCAAACAAATCCATATTTTGAAAATTTTTCTACGATCTTTTTTGAAAAAGTTATAGCATTTTGAACAAAATGTTACAAAATGAATAACACTTTTTGTAAAATCTGCAATTGCGTGCGTGTACATATGCATGCATGTGTCCTGCTCTTGGCGTTACCCAGGATCAACGGCGTGGCATATTTTCCTCCGCAAGTCTCCGCCGAATAGTGTCGTCGCTCACCTTCACTCCAAATTGTTGCAAATTGTTTTTTATTTCTATTAATGTTATACGCCTGTTTCTTAATGCTGACACAACAATATATTGGTCATCTTGTGCCGTGGTACATCTTGGACGACCAGGTCTTCGATTATAACCACCAGTTTCCACGTATCTGTTGTAAACTCGCTGTACAGTTGTACGAGGAACGTTTAAAAAATTTGCAACATAACGTTGACTCCTTCCATCATTAATCAGCGCTACAACCTGTGCGACTGTTGCAGAATCTAACATTGTCGCGAAAATGAATATTCATGAATGAAAAGAATACAGATTCCCTAAACTTTTCTATGGAGTGAACATTGATGAGATACGCTCGATGAGAGATGTTCACTCCGTAGAAAAGTTCCATTTTACAAAAAGTGTTATTCATTTTCAAATGAAGAGGGACTAGTTGACGTCAAACTGGCATATAATTGGTGAGCTACGAGCCGACTTGGTTTGTCAGACTTACACCGCAGTGATTCACCAATTTTTTGAAATCTAAATTCGATTTCCATTTAGGGGTAAATAGATCTAAACTTATAAGATGAAGAATTTATTGCGAAAAATATTACCTCAGCCAGGATTCGAACCTGGAACTCCCCCATTCCGTGCGGGTGTCATACCAATTCGACCACCGAGGCATGTGATAATATTTATCGCAATAATAAGTATACTAAGAGAGACGCTTTCTCAGACAGCGCCTCTAGTGAGGGACACCAAATTTTTAAGTCATTGGTGAGATATAACTATACCGTACGATCATTTTCTTTGCCAGTAGAAATTAAAACTCAAATGAAGGGGGACTAGTTGACGTCAAACTGGCATATAATTGGTGAGCTACGAGCCGACTTGGTTTGTCAGACTTACACCGCAGTGATTCACCAATTTTTTGAAATCTAAATTCGATTTCCATTTAGGGGTAAATAGATCTAAACTTATAAGATGAAGAATTTATTGCGAAAAATATTACCTCAGCCAGGATTCGAACCTGGAACTCCCCCATTCCGTGCGGGTGTCATACCAATTCGACCACCGAGGCATGTGATAATATTTATCGCAATAATAAGTATACTAAGAGAGACGCTTTCTCAGGCAGCGCCTCTAGTGAGGGACACCAAATTTTTAAGTCATTGGTGAGATATAACTATACCGTACGATCATTTTCTTTGCCAGTAGAAATTAAAACTCAAATGAAGGGGGACTAGTTGACGTCAAACTGCCAGTTTGTAATATTTTAATATTTTTCGCAATAAATTCTTCATCTTATAAGTTTAGATCTATTTACCCCTAAATGGAAATCAAATTTAGATTTCAAAAAATTGGTGAATCACTGCGGTGTAAGTCTGACAAACCAAGTCGGCTCGTAGCTCACCAATTATATGCCAGTTTGACGTCAACTAGTCCCCCTTCATTTGAGTTTTAATTTCTACTGGCAAAGAAAATGATCGTACGGTATAGTTATATCTCACCAATGACTTAAAAATTTGGTGTCCCTCACTAGAGGCGCTGCCTGAGAAAGCGTCTCTCTTAGTATACTTATTATTGCGATAAATATTATCACATGCCTTGGTGGTCGAATTGGTATGACACCCGCACGGAATGGGGGAGTTCCAGGTTCGAATCCTGGCTGAGGTAATATTTTTCGCAATAAATTCTTCATCTTATAAGTTTAGATCTATTTACCCCTAAATGGAAATCGAATTTAGATTTCAAAAAATTGGTGAATCACTGCGGTGTAAGTCTGACAAACCAAGTCGGCTCGTAACTCACCAATTATATGCCAGTTTGACGTCAACTAGTCCCCCTTCATTTGAATTTTAATTTCTACTGGCAAAGAAAATGATCGTACGGTATTGTTATTCATTTTGTAACATTTTGTTCAAAATGCTATAACTTTTTCAAAAAAGGTCGTGGAAAAATTTTAAAAATATGGATTTGTTTGGAAATAAATGAGCTTTAAAACGCATACGTTTTGATATCAATCAGTCAACTCTTCTGAGCCATGCAATAGTTTAAAAAAAATTTTTTTTCCCATTTTTCCATGTTTTCCTTCAATGTCTGCCATTTTGTCAATTTTGTTGTAATTCAATTTTTGTTAGTTTGAATTTTAAGAGAAATGTTCAAGCTTTAATTGAAGCTTCATTTCATCTGAATACGATGATTTTTCGATGAGTTGTTGCCATTGAAAGATGTTAAAAAATTTTGTTAAAATTTAGTGGCCCGTTTTTTTTGCGGGTGAGTGTATTTTAATAATAATAATATTTTATTGCGAATAAAGCGCTTTGCGTGTGCATGCGTGCATATGTACATACATGAGTGACTGAAAATCTTAAACTAATGGGAAAAATTGTATCTTTTCGAAATATAAAATTTCGAGATCTCAGATTGACCAATCATCTTTGGACTGGTTGCAATCAAAAGCTTAATTGACATTACATAAGGATAGCAATGCCTCGATACCGAGGTAGTGTCAGTCGAAAAGTCAGGCAGTCAGCTAATCAGTGTAACCGTCGAGTCGTCAGTTACGTCACGAGCATCAGGTACGAAATTGTAATCCGAACAAGTGATACGTCACGCAGACGGGTCAAGGGAAGAGTGGAAATAAAGAAAACTGTACAACTTAAGAACGGAGCTATTTATTTACTACATTCTTCTACATCCTAATACTCGCGGGCACCCGCGACAGATCTCTACAAGGACCGGTCGTCCCGTCATTGTGACGTTGATTATGGCTTTAGTTCTAGAAATATCTTAAGAAAGCTCGTATGATACAAGATTCTAAAGCAACTTGATAAATAAGCTAACTTGGTACTTCTGAAATGTTTTATATATCACTATCGTTTCGTTGTATCGCATGATATTTATTCTATATTTTTATTTATTTATTATTTAGACAAGTTTTTAGAAGTTTCAACATTCTTGTTTTAAATATATTTTGAAAACTGTTTAAACATTAAAAACATATTTTAAACAATAAAAAACAATAGTTTATTCTTTAAAAAAATTATTTTTATGAACTTTTTTACTGGCATTCACTCACTGATATATTGTCATCAACGTATTGGAATTAATTCCTGAACTAATTCTCTTTAATTTGTATTACAAGATCTAAAAATATCCGTTTCTTTTTAATACTTCTTCTAGAAACACCATTTTTATTGTAGACAAATTATTTTAACAAGAATAGTACGATCTTAAGTGGTTCTTTTCTGTTTCAATAGTTATACTATAAGTAATAATATATTTTTTTAATTCATTATTTATTATATTTTACGTTGTATTTATTGTCTTCTGAGCCGTTCTTGCGTGAGAAATTTACAGGCACAAATGAATCGGATTCATTAAGAAGTGTTTAGAAATACTATCTATTTTCGCGACCGTTTTATGATGCACTTAAGAAAATCATGACCATCGTGAATTTCGCATTGGTATTTTTACTTCATTGAAAGCGTCAGAAGTATATACTTCCTACAAAACCGCGCAGATTGGACCACCGCTAAAAATAAAGGTACGATTCAGCAAGCTATAAGTCCGTTCGTTATTGTACAGAATGTAAATATTTATGAAACATCAAATACATTTAACTCCACGCTAGAAATCTTGATGTTTTCCAAACGAGAATCTGTGGACACCGTGGATTCATAATTCGAAATACCATCGACGCCTCGCTCTTTTCTTTGTTTCACACGTCTTATGTAATCCGACGAGTTTTCCTCAAAATTAAAATCGAATGTCGATTACATGCAATCATGATACATATGTAAATAGACAATAAATCCAAAAAACAAAAAAAATGAATTAATCATGAGGTTGTTAATCCTCTTTGAACTCATTTGTTACAATAGAAACATCTCAAAATCAAGCTTCGTGGATGTCAGTTACGGAAACTCACTCAAAAAACGAGAACATCTTTGAATTTAATTTATTATTTCTCTATCTTATATATATATATATATATATATATATATAAGAAAAAATTAGTAATTGTTAGTTACAAATTACATATTTTTTCTTAAAAACAACTATGTGTTTTCTTTACACCAATTGATTCCTCTCATTATTCTGTGCATAAAAGTATTGAGGTAAGGTCATCGAAAGGTGAATATTTTACGAGATATTTTATAGTTTATGTAAAATTAAGAAATTATTTTAAGCCTTATAACTCGGAAAATACTTAATGAAAAAATACTTTATTATAGTGTTTTGGAAAGCTCTCGATAAATTATAAGAATATCCAATGAAAAGTAGGGAGTTCCATTTAAGAAATTGTCGGATCTTCAATACAATCTACACGCCTCCTCCTTTAAAAAATTATTAATATCAGACTATGTTCCCCTTCGAGCTAAGCAACTTTTATCTGAAGCATTTCTTCTGTCATAAAAAACAAGCGAGTTATTTAGATGATCTGTTTTAAATGCCTCACCCTGTATATATACAGGGTGAGGTATCTAACTTGCACAACTTGAAAAACTTGAAGAACTTGTAAATTATAAGGTGTACAAAAAATTGTTATATACAAAAATTGCGCGACTTTGAAAGTGTCGTTACATAGTGTATAATTTTTTTTTATAAGTGGAGGCATTTAAAAAATTTCAAGGTCAACTTCGTTTTTTAAAATGAAATACCTCATTTTTTATTGTATTATCTTTTTCTACTAATTAATTTGAACAATTTTTGCTGAAACATTTTTTTATTTGCCTCATATTTTTTGAGATTCAAGAAAATAAAAAGTAATAAGATTGGAGATTTAATATCTTGAATGTAACAAAATGAATCTGCCACAAATAACTCACCAGCCCGCCGATCGCGGTGTAAAGCATGAGAGTGACCAGCAGACCCACGTGACCGCCAATCAACTTGATCTTCCGTACCGTTTCTTTTTTAATAAATCGCCTTACATTTTCGCCAGGAGCGCCGAACTCGACTGGTGAATTGCACTTGTTGCCGTTCGTCATCATGACTTTACTACGAGAGACGTAGACGCACCGACTGCTCGGAGAGAACTGATTGGCATGCTTTGCCCCACAATTTCTTCCCCCCGATTTCTTCTCGAAGCAAAGAACCATGCTACAAAATCGTTTCTCGGACTGCGAAATTGAATGAAGCAGAAGTTAGTGTGATAATAACACACGATAATAAACTCGTGAAAACAAAGCGTTTTGAAGAGAAGAATGAAAAGCGGGAGAAACAGAGATAGATTCTGGCAAATATACATTCCTAATGCTCAAAATTTTGACTGTAATTATAGAAAATTATGTGTGAATATTTGAGAAATACATATTTAATGTATATTTTTAAGAAGATCTATATAGGTATATATAAAAGGTGTGTGTGTGTGTGTGTGTGTGTGTGTGTGTGATGTGTGTGTGTGTGTCTGTCCGTCCGTCTGGCTGTGCGTGTGCGTGTGTGTGTGTGTGTATTTATGTATCGTCAGCTGATGTGCGTGCGTGCGTGCGTGCGTGCGTGCGTGCGTGCGTGCGTGCGTGCGTGCGTGCGCTGCGTGCGTGCGTGCGTGCGTGCGTGCGTGCGTGCGTGCGTGCGTGCGTGCGTGTGTGTGTGTGTGTGTGTGTGTGTGTGTGTCGCTCCAAACGATTATCTCGTAAGAGAGGTGAGATAGAGAAAAATGTTTAATACAAAAGTTGTAGGGTTTCGAGGGGAAAGTGTGTCGGTGATCTTGACCTTAACCTCATGACCATTTTCAAGGTCATCTCAAGGTCAACTTTATTTTTTTTAATAGAAACCTATATTTTTTAACAGATTCTTAATCAAACAGATTCTTATGCAAAAAAATAAATAATTTTTGTCTGAAACGTTTTTTTATTTAACCATTATTTTTAAAGATGAATGAATAATTGTGTGTGTGAGTGAGTGTGTGAATGTGTATGAATGTGTGTGCGTTCGCGTATGTGACAGAAATTGAACATACATGAGCAAGTCAAACTGAACAGATATTTTTCATAAAAACCAGATAAAAATAACAATTTAATTCTAACACCCATTTATTTAGAAACAAAAATTCAATACAGACTATCAAATTTTATCAAAATTTTCATTTTATTTAATAATCAATATTAAGTGTAATAAACGGCCTCACTGGGTACGGTGAGCGTTAGTGGATGGGTGGACAGGGGCTGCCCTCAAGGGGAAGTACTCTCTCCACTCTTATGGTGTCTGGTAGCTGACAAGCTGCTTGACACATTGAACCGGAGGGGCTTCTATGCGCAGGGGTATGCCGATGACCTAACTATTCTTGTGCGAGGACCCTTCTTAGAAACACTTCTAGAGCTAACGCAAGCGGCCCTGGAGGTGGTGAAAGAGTGGTGCGAGAAACGGGTCTGTCGGTTAATCCGCTCAAGACGGGTCTCGTGGTATTCACACATAAATATAAGGTGGGCCCGTAGAGGGCCCCACACTTGGAGGAATCAGGTTGGCTCCTTCCGAGTCGGTGAAATATCTAGGAGTTACCCTAGATAAGAAGCTGACATGGAGGGAGTATCTTGACAATCGCTGCAGGAGCATTTGCTCCTACTTCTGGACGTGTAGACGGACCTTTGGCCAGACCTGGGATCTGCGGCCAAAAATGGTCCTCTGGATCTACACGGCTATACTACGCCCCAGACTACTATACGCATCAGTGGTATGGTGGCCCAGGGTATTGAAAAAGGGTGCCAAGGTGGCCCTGAAGCACGTTAGAGCTCTGATCCTACAAAGGGCTCTTGGCGCCTTGCGAACAACACCGGTGGCGGCGATGGGAGTGCTGCTAGATGTTGAACCACTCCATCTGGCGGTAGTGGCTGCAGCTGCAGCTGCGGCTCACCGCCTGAGATGTGAAGTCAAGTGGAAGGCGGGTGCGAGGCACACGAGACTTCCGGATGAAATCCTATCGGGCTCCGTTTTTGTGAAGCAAGATAGAATGCCAAAGATCCGTGCCTTTGAAAGAAGATACAGGGTGTGTCTCTCCAGGTGAGAGGACTGGAGGAATGCCAAGGGGCCGATCTCTCTGGAAGGGGACGTCTGGTTTACGGATGGCTTCAGAAGGGGGGAGAGTTCCGGCGCGGGCATTTTTGGCCAACAAGATGGGGTTAAAGAAACCATCCCTCTCGGAAAGTACGCTACGGTGTTCCAGGAGACCGTGGCTGTTTTAAACTGTGCACAGAATCTATTGGGATCCGGAAGGACCTGCAGGTGCATCAAGATCTCGGACAGCTGGGCGGTAATTAAAGCTTGGCTCCCCGATCTTTACCTCACGGCTGGTCTGGGACTGCAGGTGCACTCTAGAAGAGCTGGCGAGAGAAAACGTAGTTACCTTGGCATGGGTCCTTGGACACGTGGGGATCAGGGGTAACGAGATGGCCTACCAGCTCGCCAGAGCTGGAGCAGTGACGGGATTGCTGGGACCGGAGCCAGCGGTCGGGGTCTCCTACTCTCTGGGTAGAGAAAGGATCCGAAGCTGGCTGAGGGACTAGCACCTGGAATACTGGAAAAATAAAACCAAAGTCAAATGCAGACAAGCTAGTGCTCTGCTGGGTGATTCTCCCGACGGCCTGGCGAGAAGCATAAGATTGTTGAGCAGGAAGGACGCTAGACTGGCGGTACAAATTCTGACAGGGTATGGCGTCCTGAATTACCACATGCATAGATTGGGTGTTAATGATACACCCGACTGCAAAGCATGTGGGGAAGAGGATGAAACAAGCCTTCACATTCTGAGTCAGTGCCCAGCATTTGCTGAGCAGCAACTTCGATGGCTGGGCTCGGCTATGCTGGAGCCCGTGCAAATAAGACAGCTGCCGATTGGGAACCTGCTCTCCTTCTGGAAGGGGACAGGTCTGCCCTAATCGCGGCTGTTACAACGGGGAGGCACAATGGACTCAGTCTGTGTGCCGCTGGAAGAGCTCGACCCAGGGACCTCTCCCCGCATATTATTATTATTATAATTATTATTATTATTAAGTGTAATAAATTAAATGTTTTAATATTAAAATACTTAAAACTTTTAATTTATATATATATATATATATATATATATATATATATGTATATATATATATAAGTTTTTCTTTATATTAAACTTTATATTAAACTTTTCTAATAATTCTTCTAATAATTCTTCATGTTAATATTTCTTTGTTATTACTATTTTTTTAGTATAGTTATCTTTATAAAAATACTTTTTTAAATTGCAAACGCAAATTTTATTTTAAATTTTTAGTAAATTATTTTAAAACATTAGTACATTATTTTAAAACATTAATATTATTATTAATCTATCGAATACTTGCTCAAAGATCAAATCATATTTTAATAAGAAGAAAAATGTTATCACAGATCGATGTCATCGACGGGTGTGATTGAGTGATCGAGGAAGAGAATTGTTAAGAACTTTATTATTTTGCCGTTTGATATGCCTGCCTCGCGACTGATATCACTTCGGATAGCGTCGGCTGTTATCGAGCACCTTCGGCGATATCGAGCGGCGATCAGTGATGCCACTGGCGCAATTCTGCTGCATACGCACACAGAGGCAGAGCCCGTGTACATGTGCGCTCGGCCAACTTCGGGCAAGTGGAAGAGCGCAGACGAATATCTCTGTCTCGCGAGCTATACTTATTGTGAGCCATTTTTCTGTATCTGGCTTACTTACGAAGAAATTTGGGTGCATAAATTAAAATGGCCCACCCTGTATATATATATTTTCAGTCACAAAATAATAAAAGGTTTATGTACACAGAGTATATTTATACAGTTTTACACGTTTCAGCGCGCGACACGGAACGCAGCGCGGACAAAGCGAGCCCGCTGTGAGAAACGCGACACACGTTCGACAGCGTTCGAGAGGCGGTCGAACACCGAACCGATTTTGCGAGGAACAAGCGACTCCTATAAAGCGCGCGTGCGGAAATAGCTGAACAAGCGACTCAGAAACTATCGAGAACACAATTTGCGAGGATAGCAGGCAACTATCCTACGCAACTTGCGTGCGAATAATTAAGCGAGAAAAAGAATGCGGGTCGTACTCGAATGGCTCAAAGCAGACTGGCGACCGTCCCCACTCAACATCCGCTTTTATGTTGCACCTTTCTGGAATGTTCTTCTCGGTCGTCATTTCCTTTTGGAAGGAAATGACACCAAAAAAAGGAACATCCCAGAAAGGTCCGGAAAATGTTATAAACAATCAGGGGACGGCCGCAAGATTCAACATGTTTTTATTCGGAGCGCCGCCGTTTTACGTTGAGCGCGCCCAGCGCGAGCGCGGCGCTGCTCGCGCTAAGTTGTACAGTGTATGGATGAAGGGACATAAGTCCCATGCGTAACGCGAGTGGAAAGCAGCGACAGCAATATGTGCGATGCCACACATTACTATCGCTACTCTCCACCCGTATTATTGCTGCATTACACCACCTATGCTGCACAGGCCATGCACAGGCGATGCATGCGTGGGAAGGCTCGGCGGAACCCGTTCGTTTACGAACAGCAGCAAATAAAAAAATTAAATTAAAGATAATCGTCTAAAAAAAAATGTACCAACGCGGACTCGAACCCAGCTTGCGCGGTTGGCGAAATACTTAAGCGCTCACTTAACCTGCTAAGCTACCGCGATTCATGATTAAGCTTAGTCATCCATTGTATTTGCCTTACACCTGAAAAATGTTAACATTTAAATGCAATTTTCTTAAAAACAAAGACTCATACACGCAAAACCTCTAACATAGTTTATACTCTAAACTGCTCCTTTCGAATGAACTAAAGCTCATTCGAAAGTAGAGTTAGCAGTTCATAGCATCTCGTTGTTAGTCATTTTTATTTAATATTTTTCTTGTTTTTTATTAGATTTAAATAATGTTTATTTCTTAGTTAATTTTTGTTATACTAATAATCAGTCATTTATGTATATTTCTTTTCAAATAACTTTTTTGAAAAGACATACACGTCGACCAAAAGTGGATTTATAACATTCATTCTCTTTTTATTTTTCTCTTTCTATTTTTATATGTATAAAATTAAAAGAATATAATTTCTTATTACATACATATATATATATTTTATAAATATAATATTATATATATATATATATATATATATATATATATATATATATATATACAGGGTTGGGCAAAAGTCCGGAAACGGTCAAATATCTCGAAAAGGATCAACTATAGCGAAAAATTGTAAATAGCAAAGTTGTAGGGCTTAAAAAAATGTACCTAATGATGACTAAAAATTTTACTTTGAGTGGAGGACGAAGATCATATAAAAGTCAAATTGAATTTTTTAAATGGAACTGCCTACTTTTTATTGCATATTCTTGTAGCTTATCTCGAGACCTTTCCAAAACACTATAAATAAATGTTTTTTCGTTAAGTATTTTTCGAGTTATAAGGGTTGAAATAATTTCTTAATTTTACATGAACTATAAAATATCTCGTAAAATATTCACTTTTCGATAACCTTACCTCAATACTTTTATGCACAGAATAATGAGAGAAATCAATTAGTGTAAAGAAAACACATAGTTGTTTTTAACAAAAAATATGCAATTTGTAACTAACAATTACATACTTTTTCTTAAAAACAACTATGTGTTTTCTTTACACTAATTGATTTCTCTCATTATTCTGTGCATAAAAGTATTGAGGTAAAGTCATCGAAAAGTGAATATTTTACGAGATATTTTATAGTTCATGTAAAATTAAGAAATTATTTCAACCCTTATAACTCGAAAAATACTTAACGAAAAAACATTTATTTATAGTGTTTTGGAAAGGTCTCGAGATAAGCTACAAGAATATGCAATAAAAAGTAGGCAGTTCTATTTAAAAAATTCAATTTGACTTTTATATGATCTTCGTCCTCCACTCAAAGTAAAATTTTTAGTCATCATTAGATACATTTTTTTAAGCCCTACAACTTTGCTATTTACAATTTTTCGCTATAGTTGATCCTTTTCGAGATATTTGACCGTTTCCGGACTTTTGCCCAACCTGTATACATATACATTAGTTATATTATGGAGTGAAGAAATGCAATAAACTTAATTTTTTTATTTCTTAATTTTTTAAATTTTATTTTAATTTAAATTTTTTATTTATGGCGGAAATTTTATTTTTAATTATTTATATATTTCATTAAAATTGTTATAATTAATAAAATATTTTTATGTACATAATTATATAATAAATATATAATTATATAATAACATTATATATAATATTATATAATGTAATATTATAATAAAAAATATATATAATATATATACATATATATACACTCACCCGCAAAAAAAACGGGCCACTAAATTTTAACAAAATTTTTTAACATCTTTCAATGGCGACAACTCATCGAAAAATCATCGTATTCAGATGAAAAAAAGCTTAAATTAAAGCTTGAACATTTCTCTTGAAATTCAAACAAACAAAAATTGAATTACAACAAAATTTACAAAATGGCAGACATTGAAGGTAGACATGGGAAAATGGGGAAAAAAATTTTTTTTTAAACTTTGCATGGCTCAGAAGAGTTGACTGATTGATATCAAAACATATGCGTTTTAAAGCTCATTCATTTCCAAACAAATCCATATTTTAAAAATTTTTCTACGACTTTTTTTGAAAAAGTTATAGCGTTTTGAACAAAGTGTTACAAAATGAATAACACTTTTTGTAAAATCTGCAATTGCGTGCGTGTACATATGCATTTATGACTCCAAACCCTCTCTGCTGTGTGTATGTGTGTGTGTGTGTGCCTGTGTGTGTGTGTGTGTGCGCGTGTGAAAACAAAACAGAAAACAAAAAAAAACTAAAAACAACAGAAAAAAACAATGTAAACAAAACAGAAAACAAAAAACAAAAAGACACAGATGATACAATACAGATTCTCTGAACTTTTCTACGGAGTGAACATTGATAAGATACGCTCGATGAGAAATGTTCACTCCGTAGAAAAGTTTCATTTTACAAAAAGTGTTATTCATTTTGTAACATTTTGTTCAAAACGCTATAACTTTTTCAAAAAAGGTCGTAGAAAAATTTTAAAAATATGGATTTGTTTGGAAATGAATGAGCTTTAAAACGCATACGTTTTGATATCAATCAGTCAACTCTTCTGAGCCATGCAATAGTTAAAAAAAAAATTTTTTTTCCCCATTTTCCCATGTCTACCTTCAATGTCTGCCATTTTGTAAATTTTGTTGTAATTCAATTTTTGTTTGTTTGAATTTCAAGAGAAATGTTCAAGCTTTAATTTAAGCTTTTTTTCATCTGAACGATGATTGTTCGTACGATGAATTTTCGATAAGTTGTTGTCATTAAAAAATGTTAAAAAATTTTGTTAAAATTTAGTGGCTCGTTTTTTTTGCGGGTGAGTGTATTATATATTATAATACGTGCTATTATATATAATATATTATATATCATATAATTATATAAGAAAATTTGACAAGAGTTACAAAGGCCTTTAGGTTATTTGATCGAGCTAGACTAAACATGTCATTTTAAGCTATATAAAAACATGACTAGGATTTATTCAAAATAAATAAATAAATAAATACATGTGAACGTTTCAACCTCACTGGGTCTTCCTCAGCACTTGACAAATTATTAAAATAAAATAACATAAAACCGTTGTTAAGTAAAAATACATTAAAAATAAAATAAAATTAAAAGAAAATAAATATAAGAATAAAAATATAAAAAATAAAAAAAAAAAAACATAAAAGTAACACAATCATCACGCAAGTCTTAACACTAAGGGCGGAGCACGGCATGTTGGTGGTCTATCGTACATTCAGGACGCGATCTCCAAATAAAAAAGTTGAAGTCAAAGATGTAAAAAGTGTGGTACAAACTTATTCGTCGTTTAATGGCGAGAATATGTTGGTCAAATGTTGTAAACAATCTGTCACTTAGTTCTTAGTGTTGTAACCGTCAATATTTAAAACGAAGATGTATGAAGATCGTATTCTAATTAATTAAACAAACAAAAGGTACGCAGTGTTAAGTAATAGTGTCATCAGACCTGAGCCAAAAATAAGTGTAAGATATAAAACTATCGTTAAACGGAAGTTAACGGAGTGTAATTATGTGGTAAAAATTAAGAGGTGATTAATCTAATTACCTGTCGGCGTCGAGTCTACCAGTAAAGCGTGTTCTAGTACGTTTGGAGTGATCGGAAGTCGTGTTAACATTTTACCGTTTAAACTACTTCTGCTCTCAAACGCACATTGTGACTACAATTGGTAATATTCTCCGCTCAGGGCGCTGTTCTCCAAGTGTTAGGAGAGAGGAGATCTGACAAATCATTTATGATATATTCGTGTACGCACTATTTAACAATTCGGTATCCCTATGAGAATTGATCGTATGTGTCTGGCTTTTTATGTGAATCATTTCGCTAATCAATCTTTTTTGTTGATTATATTCCACGTCAAGTAACGTTTTTCCAATCAAATTCATGATCAAATTCAATGATGTGCTCTGACACCACCGAGTGCTTAGATGGGTCTAATCTTATATTGTATTTGTGCTCTTTAATTCGCGTACTCAATTTTCTCTTGATTTGTCCGATATAAGACGCTTCGCAATTTTTACATTTAATCTTGTACACCACATTATTCTTGTCGCAGCGTTGACGATCACCCGACCATGGGGATATGAATCTACTAAGTTGGTTTATACATCTGTAACCAATCCTCAAATTTGTTTTGTTGACTATTGGGTTAATAAATTTAGAAATTTGTTTGATGAATGACAACACAAAAAAAGATTTTTGTTCGTTAGTGGGTGTGCTATTCTTAAGGGTTCGAGCTATTCTTAAGTCTAAAGGTCCAAACTCATGGACACGTCATTTGTCGCGCGCGTCGCGTCATTTTAGAAATAATTAAATTCTAGTGACGCCTGGAATTGGCACGTTTGCAGTTGAATTTATTCAACTACAAAAGCGGCATAGCGTTTGTCGCAGTATTCAAAAGTTCGTGCGCAATTAGTCGAAATGGAAGTCGAAAGAGAAGACGGGATGAACGAAATTCAGGTAGGTAAGAAAAGAATTTAAAGTAAAATAAAATAGAGAAATTAGAGAGAGAGAGAGAATACATTCACACACATACACATTATGCATGAAAGAGAAATAAAGATTGTATGTACATATTTCAAGATTTCAATACACTGCATATTTTAGAAACATTATTGTTATTATTTTAAATTTTTTGTAGGAGGTCTTCACGTGTGGTGTATGCGAACAAATAGTGGAGAACGTAGAGGCAGTATGCAATCATTCCTGCTTAGAAGGATACTCGCAGATATTTTTCGACGAGAACCGATACTTTTTACTTATCCTCAATGCGGTAAGAAAATTAATGATTGTTTCGTTATTAAATATTGCATTACATTATTGAATATATACATATTAAATTGTGCAGATGATGAAGACATTGTGCGTCGAATTAAAACTCAAATGAAAGGAGACTAGTATACTTATTATTGCGATAAATATTATCACATGCCTCGGTGGTCAGATTGCACAGTGGGCCAGAAATCTAAAAAAGTGGCCAAAAGTCTAAAAAGCTCTATTTTTATGTTTTTTGGGTCGCTGAATACGAATTTGAAGTTGGATTTCAAAAATTCAAGATGGCGAATCCAATATGATAGATGTAAATAGAAAAAAAGTAGTCAATATTTAATATAGACTTCTAGTAATTAAAAAAAATCGAATAAAAGAATGTAGGCTATTTGTTGACATAGTGTTGCAGTCTTAGATTAAATAAATTACTTATTATAATATTTGCGTATTTTAAATTATAAAAAAACAAAAAAAATTTAAATTATAAAAAAAAAAAAAAATTAAAATTATGAAAAAAACAAAAAAAATTAAAAAAGGAGTCGATTGTCTCCACGTCCAAGTTCGTGGCTCCGGGTTCGGCAGAGAGGGACATTTTCGTGCAGTATCAAATTTGCAATTTAATATTAGATACATTATATGTATTATATATACATATTTACATATAGGAGTGACCCATATACAAATATATACATATACATATATGTATAAGAATATTAAGTGAAGTTATTGATCTAATATATAATATATGATATATATGTATATAATAGATAAATATATATATTCTTAAAATACATATTTTATATATATATATATATATATATATATATATATATATATACAGGGTGGCCCATCGAAAAGGAAACAAACTGAATAACTCTTACAAAAATGATTTTTCGAAAAAATGCAAAAACATGTCAATTATTATTGGAAGGGGGACATCTATTGACGTAAAACTCTTACCCTCAACTTCCACCCCCTAAGCGGGGGGTGGCAACCCTTAAAAATTTTAAACGAGAAGGGGGGTCGAATAATATATCATTGGAAAGGTCTCTCAATTCTCTATAATTCTACGTTTAATTTTTTAAATTTGATCGATTTGTTTAGAAGATACAGAGTGTTTTATCTAAAACAAATAAATCTTTATAATCTTTAACCAGGTCATTAATCGGTTGCAAGAGGTGTTCAAATTGTGTTAGTTAGCGTAGTAATTGTTTGAAATGTTGATAAAGCTTAAAGCTTTCAAGTTTTGAATTTATTCCACGTCAATGTGTATACTCCAATGTTTTGATTCTTTCTCTTTCTCTCTCTTTACTACTTTGCCTACACTGAAGAAAATTTCTACGTCAATGTGCTCCAATGTTTTGGTTTTTTCTTTGCTACTTTTTGTTACACTGAACGAAATTTAAACTTATACGAAGCCTAATCTTTCTTCAGTGTGCTTCGATAAGCAAGATCAGTACTTATCTAGTGTTTGCGACAAGTAAATTTCATAATTCGTTGTTTTGACATTATGGTTTATTCGATTGCAGAAAGGATCGAAATAATTGCACTTTATTTTGAAAATAATAAATGTGCTAACAAAACAGCTGAGCTGTTCAATCAAAGGCATGCAAATAAACATGTCAATCGTAAATACGTTTTGCAGTTAGTGGCAAAATTTAAACAGACAGGATCTGTGGTTAATAAAAAACGGAATGCTGAAAATCGTGTACGATATGAAGCGGTGGAAATAGCGATGTTGCTGCTGATCCTACGTTGAGTACAAGGCAATTATCTGCTGTATCTGGTGTTAGTCGAACCAGTATTCAACGAATTTTAAAACATCATAAGTTTCACCCATATAAAATTAAGTTGTTACAGGAACTTAATGAAGACGACTTTGACCGTCGGTTGCAATTTTGTGAGGTCATGAGTGAACGAATAACGAATAATCCAAATTTCCTCTTTAATATTTGTTTTTCTGACGAATGTTCTTTTTTTCAAAATGGTACAGTAAATCGCCATAATTGTCGCTATTGGGCAGATTCTAATCCAAGCATATTTTATGAAACCCATACTCAACACCCAAAAAAATTAAATGTTTGGGCTGGCATTTTTGGTGATCGTATTGTTGGTCCCTTTTTTCTATCTGGCAATTTAACTGGAGATATGTATTTGGAACTGCTAGAAAACATAATTGATCCAATGTTAACCAATATTATCGAAAATGATGAACATTATCTCGAAGATCAATTAATATTTCAACAGGACGGAGCTCCTCCACATTATACACTGTCTGTTCGTAAATATTTGGATCAAACTTTTCCAAATCGTTGGATTGGAAGAAGAGGCACTATTGAATGGCCTCCTCGTTCTCCAGATTTGTCGCCACTGGATTTCTTTTTATGGGGACATTTAAAAAGTAAAATTTATGAAACACAACCAGCTTCTTTAGAAGATTTACGTCAACGTATTGTTAACGAATGCCATAAAATTACTCCACAAATGCTCCAGAATGTGCGACAACGTTTTGAGCAGAATCTTTATTATTGTATGGAAGCTAGTGGTCAACATTTTGAACATTTGTTACGCTGACAATAGATAATAAAAAAAATTTGAAGATATGCAGATTTGTTTGTTTTAGATACAACCCTGTAACCCTGTAAAACACCTTGTATCTTCTAAACAAATCGATCAAATTTAAAAAATCAAACGTAGAATTATAGAGAATTGAGAGACCTTTCCAATGATATATTATTCGACCCCCCTTCTCGTTTAAAATTTTTAAGGGTTGCCACCCCCCGCTTAGGGGGTGGAAGTTGAGGGTAAGAGTTTTACGTCAATAGATGTCCCCCTTCCAATAATAATTGACATGTTTTTGCATTTTTTCGAAAAATCATTTTTGTAAGAGTTATTCAGTTTGTTTCCTTTTCGATGGGCCACCCTGTATATATATACACACACACACACATTACAAACTTTATAACATTTTTCGGTCTTACTTACAATTAGATGTATAGGTCTTTTCACTTCATTACAATACACAGTCAATGATTAATAAACGTTGTAATTCCTGATTATTTTGTCAATATGCGCAAAAATGCGCACTTAGGATGTGAAATCTACTACATATAGAAAATAATGGTACCCTAGAGCCCTTCATAAGTGGTGGAACGAAGGAGAACGAGTATACGGAACTTCGCACGGACCGAAAATCTAGCGTATTTATCCTATACTTACACGTTTTTCAACTGCATACAATGCGGATTCAGTGTAAATGGCTGCATTTTCTTTTTTTTCATAGTTTTATTACCAGTAATAAATAAAAAAAGCATCTTCGATTTTAAAAAACTGCCCGAATAATCGAGGTTTTAATTCTTACATGAAATTAAAAAAATACATACTTTTTATGACTTTCAGTGGTGATTTCATTGCCTTCACGTGTACTATATGTCTTCGAAATTTCAGAATAGTTAGTTCAAAGGGTCCTAAATATGATACACCTACTCAGAACAGTGAAAACGTACACTTGATTTTTGGACTTTTGGCCACTTTTTTGAATTTCTGGCTCACTGTGTGACGCCTGGAATTGGCGCGTTTGACGCGACTATTTCATGTTGACGCGTCGCATTTCACTGTAGTGTCACTGCGTTGTAATCATATTATTTAGGAATTTAAAAAAGTATTTAATGTGTCAAAGAAAGTAAATAAAGTAGAACTCAAATGAAAGGAGACTAGTTGACGTCAAACTGGCATATAATTGGTGAGCTACGAGCCGACTTGGTTTGTCAGACTTACACCGCAGTGATTCACCAATTTTTTTGAAATCTAAATTCGATTTCCATTTAGGGGTAAATAGATCTAAACTTATAAGATGAAGAATTTATTGCGAAAAATATTACCTCAGCCAGGATTCGAACCTGGAACTCCCCCATTCCGTGCGGGTGTCATACCAATCCACAGTGAGCCAGAAATTCAAAAAAGTGGCCAAAAGTTCAAAAATCAAGTGTACGTTTTCACTGTTCTGAGTAGGTGTATCATATTTAGGACCCTTTGAACTAACTATTCTGAAATTTCGAAGACATACATATAGTACACGTGAAGGCAATGAAATCACCACTGAAAGTCATAAAAAGTATGTATTTTTTTAATTTCATGTAAGAATTAAAACCTCGATTATTCGGGTAGTTTTTTAAAATCGAAGATGCTTTTTTTATTTATTACTGGTAATAAAACTATGAAAAAAAAGAAAATGCAGCCATTTACACTGAATCCGCATTGTATGCAGTTGAAAAACGTGTAAGTATGTAACGAAGCGTTACTGCGAGAAGTCACCCCCGACATAAACAATTATCTCCGCGCCGCGCCAACCCGCTTATCACCGACCTGCGGGTATATATACCGCAGGATTTTCGGTGATAAGTATGTTCCTTCCGACCAGCGAGCTGAGCAGGTCTATCCACCGGGACTTAGTCACCGGATCCTATCCGCTTGTGTGTTGAACAGGCAATTCCTCCAAGACGCGCGTTGAGCGTCACCAAGAGTCGCGAGCTGAGCGACAGTACCGATCCGCATTCAAAACCAGCTACGAGCTGAGTAGCGATATCCGAAGCCCACGTGTTGAGTGGCATACCGCGTGCTGAGCGGCAACCCGCCTCATGATGAGAGGCCTCCACCGCTCCGAGTCATCCCTTAATCCGCCGTGCGAATTAATCCGCCGTAAGGAATAATCCGCGCCGTCGAAATACCGCGAAGTCCGCCGAGCTCGCCCGATCTCCGCAAGCAGGCCCGCGCCGCCGAAGTACCGCGGAGTCCGCCGATCCCGCCCGATCGCCGCGATCCGCGTCGCGCCGCCGAGACACCGCGAACTCCGACGGACCGAACCGAATCCAGCTCACGGCATTAAGCCGCATTCACGCGCACCAGCGAATCCTAAAGCAATACCGGACTCTGTATACAGGGTGATTCAGAACAACCCCTGCAGATTGAAATGTCGTATTCCTGAGTAAATTCTGAGATGATTTTTCCTTTACCAAAATTTTCTCCGAAGCTTAGTTTTTGAATTATAAAGAGAAATAGTTAACGAATTACGGAAAGAGTACGGAAGGTAGGCAGGGACGACGCAACTCATCGTCCGACGCAGGTGATTATGTGGAGCGCCTCAGCCTTAGCCCATCGCTTTACGTATCGATACACACGCACATGACACATTCTCGCTCTCTCTCACTCACTCACTCTCACTCTGACTTATTCTCACTCTTGCTCACTCACTACCATTTATTTTTGTAATTAAGAAACTAAGCTTAAGAGATAATTTTGCAAAGAAATGTAAGTGTCAGAATTGAGTCAGGAATACGACATTTTTCTCAATCACTTACCTGTAGAGATGCGATGACTTCGTGTTATTGTAGTTCCTTGAGAGAGATGGATGGATTGTATTTCTTGTGACTTCTACAACTTTCTGTAGATATTAAAAAATGGATTGTATTTCTTGTGACTTCTACAACTTTTTGTAGATATTAAATCGCGTTCCCACTGATAATCCACAGCTGAGTAATCACACGCAAAATATTCTTCTTTTATAAATTTACGTTTCACACATTTTCACGTTTCACTCACTCGATCACTAATCACTGTCGATCACCGAGTAATTACTTGACTGAAAAGAAATCACTCAAAGAAATACACACGATACACAACACGCGACACGTGTTTACTTCGCGACAGCAAGCAGTCGACTGATTTTTGGTTATGGTTGTACTAGCGCTGCCAACCGTAAATTGCCGCATTCTGAATATTGAAAATATTTGATCAATCGCACGCTTGCATTTACGGTTGACAGCGCTAGTACAACCATAACCAAAAATCAGTCGACTGCTTGCTGTCGCGAAGTAAACACGTGTCGCGTGTTGTGTATCGTGTGTATTTCTTTGAGTGATTTCTTTTCAGTCAAATAATTACTCGGTGATCGACAGTGATTAGTGATCGAGTGAGTGAAACGTGAGTGAAAATGTGTGAAACGTAAATTTATAAAAGAAGAATATTTTGCGTGTGATTACTCAGCTGTGGATTATCAGTGGGAACGCGATTTAATATCTACAAAAAGTTGTGGAAGTCACAAGAAATACGATCCATCCATCTCTCTCAAGGAACTACAATAACACGAAGTCATCGCATTTTCTACAGGTAAGTGATTGAGAAAAATGTCGTATTCCTGACTCAATTCTGACACTTACATTTCTTTGCAAAATTATCTCTTAAGCTTAGTTTCTTAATTACAAAAATAAATGGTAGTGAGTGAGCAAGAGTGAGAATAAGTCAGAGTGAGAGTGAGTGAGTGAGAGAGAGCGAGAATGTGTCATGCGCGTGTGTATCGATATGTAAAGCGATGGGCTAAGGCTGAGGCGCCCCACGTAATCACCTGCGTCGGACGGTGAGTTGCGTCGCCCCTGCCTACCTTCCGTACTCTTTCCGTAATTCGTTAACTATTTCTCTTTATAATTCAAAAACTAAGCTTCGGAGAAAATTTTGGTAAAGGAAAAATCATCTCAGAATTTACTCAGGAATACGACATTTCAATCTGCAGGGGTTGTTCTGAATCACCCTGTATATTAGGAATAAGTTAGTATGTAAGATATTGTATAAGTTAGTATGTAAGAGTTACTCATAGAATAAAACATAGTTGTAAGACATAAACGCACGCCTATTTCACTCAGCCTTCGACTCCACCGCCCGAACTTTGGATAACCGCGGCTATCCGCAGCTCAAGAAAATCCACTGTTACAAGTATAGGATAAATACGCTAGATTTTCGGTCCGTGCGAAGTTCCGTATACTCGTTCTCCTTCGTTCCACCACTTATGAAGGGTTCTAGGGTACCATTATTTTCTATATGTAGTAGATTTCACATCCTAAGTGCGCATTTTTGCGCATATTGACAAAATAATCAGGAATTACAACATTTATTAATCATTGACTGTGTATTGTGATGAAGTGGAAAGACCTATACATCTAATTGTAAGTAAGACCGAAAAATGTTATAAAGTTTGTAATGTGTGTGTGTGTATATATATATATATAAAAATATGTATTTTAAGAATATATATATTTATCTATTATATACATATATATCATATATTATATATTAGATCAATAACTTCACTTAATATTCTTATACATATATGTATATGTATATATTTGTATATGGGTCACTCCTATATGTAAATATGTATATATAATACATATAATGTATCTAATATTAAATTGCAAATTTGATACTGCACGAAAATGTCCCTTTTTTTTTTATAAGGATGGGGAAATCCTTTATGGATACCCGCAGGCCATGGGCTGAGGAGGCACCATGACCCGCGAGTTATGTGGGACTCCTCGCACGGAGGGCAGATACCCCTACCCGTGCGAGATACCCACTAAAACCCCACCCGGTGGCCTTCACGGACCCCATAGTGGAGGGGGCCAGGCATCACCCTATGGTATTCTTCTGGCCCCCCTCCGGGGTGTGACCCTTGCCTTAAGAAAGGAAAGGGTCCCTTCTCGTTAAATAGGGGAGAGCCGGCCACCACCAACTCTCCCCCCCCCCTAACCCGAGGGGCGCCGTTGTGCAAGGTGGGCCTCTAACCACCCTTAAAGCACAACGCCGCCCCCCCCTGTAACCCGTCCCACCTGGGAGGGGGGCTAATCCCCCCGCCCAGGTCGGACCCCCATCCTTGTCAGGCCTGGACAGAATCAGGCCGTCCAAGGAATGGGGGCCCTTACCACCGCCGCCCCGGCCCTGCCTCGGAAACGTCCGAGCGGCCCGGGGCGGCCCGGCCCGGTGGGCCCGGGAGTTCCGGGACACCACCGGCCCGTCACAATCCAGGGGCCCTTCGCCAGTAGACCCGGCGAACCGAGTCTACCGGATCAGGGCCCCATCTCTTCCGCCGTTCCGTGCATCACAACAAAGGATGCACGGGAACGGACTTTCCTCCACTCCGGAAGGAGAGGGCGAACCCCCTCCTGCCCGGAGACCCTCCCAGGGGCGAACTCCCTGGGGTGCCCGACCCCATCCTCCGCTCCAGGAGGAGAGGGTGTGCTCATCCCACGACACCCCCTCCTACCCGGAGACTCCTCCCAGCATGAGATAGGACTAAAGTCTTTTTTTTTTGGTATCCCAGGGGAAATCCTTTATGGATACCCGAGAGGTCCGGGGGGGCCTCTCGGGTTATGTGGGACTCACCGGAGGGGAAAGAAGTTCCCCTCCGGCATACCCACTAAAACCCCTGGGGGTGACCTTCCTTGGCCCATAAAGAGGGGGAGCAGGGTATCGCCATGAAGCATTCTTCCTGCTCCCCCTCGGGCGTGGCCTCTATCCTGGGGGAGGAAGAGCAATGCCCTCCCTCCCCAAACTAATTACCTGACCCGGGGAAGGTTCGGTCACCAGGAACCTTCCCCCGCCCCCCCCCTTGATGACAGTAAGGGCGGGCCGCCCCCTGGTGAAATGGGGCTAAGGGCGACTGGGGACCCCCGCCCCTAGTCGCCCCTTCTTACCCCGCTTTTTCCCCTTGGGGTGGAGGTCTATGGGAGGACCCTCCCCACCCTCCAACCCCAAGGCGAAGAAGCGGTTCGCCCTTAGGCAGAAATCGGGGGGGGGCGCCCCCAAGGCTTTTACCCCCCCCCCCAATTCTTCCGCGACCACACCCACCGAGTCTTGGCCTAGGGGTATCTCCTCCCGGAACGACTAGAGCACCCATGCGGGGAACCTATCCACCATGGTGTCAAGGATAGCCTGGATAAATCCAGCACTTTCCGACCCGTTGGGGAGGACGGTAGCGAGGAGCTGAATCCCCTCGTCCCCCCCCCCGGTCATGGTGAGGCCCCCCGCAACACGCGCGTCCAGACGACCGACCTCAATCTGCACGTACCTGAATAATCTATCATTATTCGGGGGCACGTGCTCCAACCTTTCCCGAGGGGACCGAAAAAGGTCCTCCTCGGGCCAGCCCTCCCAGGAGAGGGGGCGGTAGAGCATTGCAAAGGCAACGGGCCCTGTTGCACCTATCCCCGCCCCCCTCTCTCAACGTTCGGTCCAGAAGGGACCGGAACCTCCCACGTTTCAGAGGGGGGGGACTATCAGCCCCCTCCGTCACCGTCCTTAGGGGGAGCCTTGACTCCCCCTTTCTTCCGACAATTTCCTTTGGCCTTCTTGGCCACAGGAGAGGGGACAACGTCCGACAGGGACGCCGCCCCCGTCTTCTGCTCCAAAAGCCTACGAAGGCTAACAGTAGGGAGGAGGAGGGAGAGTTTAACGTCCCCCTCCTCACTCCCACTCGCCTCCACGGGGGGAGAGGGGAGTCTCTCCCCCTTCTCCCCACCAACCTCCAAGGGAGGGGGAGGGGGTTCCTCCCTCACTCCCCCATCCGCTTCCATTGGGACCCCAGAAGGGGGCCCCACAACAACCGGCCCCACGGCGGCCACCACCGACTCGGCGGATGAACCGCCATTCTCGGTGGCAACCTCCATGGGGGAGTCCACCCGGAGGGGCGGACTCTCCGGCAAGGGAGAGCCCACCACCTCCAAAACCTCCTGGGGAGGGGACACCCCAACAAGCGGGGGCCCCTTCCCAGGTACAACCGGGGAGGGGGGTGAAGCCCCCCTCTCCTTTCTCCGTATCCGCCTCCCTCCCCCGCGACGGGGAGGGACCACAGGGCACCTGCTCCCACCGATCCGGTGGCGAGCGGGTAGCCCCGCGTCTGCACACTGGGGGCAGTGTGCGGCCGGCGCCGCACACGCCCCCACATGGTGCCCGTCCCCGCCACACCGGAGACAGGAACTGCCCCGGTCGACGGTGGACGGGCACCACCTCCTAATGTGCCCCCGCCCCAGGCACCTATAGCACCTGGGGGGGGCACTTACCTCCGGGGAGGTCTGCGTCCCGACAGAACGGGACGCAGGCCTCCCCACACCTCGAACCGCCGAGGCGTAGGAAGTCGGGTCTACGCCTCCCGAGCGACTCGGGGGGACGAAACCCCCCGAGCACGCACACCTCCTGTTACCCAGTTCTTCCTCTAAAAGGAGGAGGAACACCTCAACAGCCTTCCGGACCAACGTCCGGAAGACTCCATCACTCCCCGCAGTAGCAGAGTAGTGCGGGGGGCCTGCGTCGCACCCCCCGCACCGCCCGTCGTCCGATGACGACGTGGGGGGAGCCGGGACTCTACCCCCCCCCCACGCCGGCCCCTGGGGCTCCGGGACCCCTGGGGCGGTACGTTCTTCATTAAATTCGACATTCTTCCATAAATTGTTATTTTTTAACGTGGTTGTCTTCCACGGGAGGTTATATCGGAGGCTCCACTCCTAGGTCGGTTGGGATAACCCCCCTCACGAGCCCGACCTGCCCGGGTTTTTTAACATGGTTTTCCTTCCATGAGGACTAAAGTCCTACCGGGGTGCTGATCCCCTACAACCGTCTCCGGGGAGAAGGTGCACTCCTCCAATGGCACCTCCTTCTACCTGGAGACCTTTTTTTTTTGCGGAGGAGAGGAAAATCTTCTGTTCACGGCACTTGATTTGGCGACCAAGAGATCCAAGATCTCTTAGTCCCCGGTACAAGGCCGAAAGACACCCGGGTGCCCGTACACCCGGGTAGTGTGGGATTCGATCATTGGTACATCGCGGGGATTCTACTAAAACAGTTCCCGTTTCGAACGCTCAGATCAGCTCGCCGGATTCGGGGTTCGATGGGTCGGTCACAAGAAACGTTTACGCGTGAGAATTTGGATAGAATGGTTACGTTTATTGACTGAGATTAAAATACAAGACGCGGAACGCGATGGTATTTACAATGCGCCAATGAAGGATGGTATTTACAAGATGACGAGAATGATGGTATGTACAATGTGAATGCGCTACAATGCGCTGAGCGTGGCGTGTAATGGTCGCGGTTGACCAGACGGTGGGCCCACTGTGTGTGGGCCGTGCGGTAGCGGTGTTATCGCGTGGCGCGCGCGGTAGCGCCGGGTATTCGGTGATAGCGGCGCGATCACGCGGGAAGCGCGTGGCTCGGTATGACGCGGTAGCGCGTATCGCTGGCCGTCGGTGTTTAAAGGCCCGCGGGTTTCGGTGCGATTGCCGTATCAATGGCGGGTCGAAGTTCGATGCCGTTATTCGCGCGGCGCGGGTTTCGCGGGCGGTGCACGGGAGGAGGCACTCGGGCCGAGAACGCTCGGCGGTAACGGAGAACACTCCACTACTCTCTGATCGAGGCCTTTGCGGGAGAGGCACGGGTGGTCTGTGCTAGGCCAGGAGCCGAGAGGCCTCGGCGGAGACAGAGTACGCTCTACCCCACGTCCTGTGTTAGCTTGCAATGGAGGCTGCACCGAGGTGACGGCCGAGACTGTCTCGGCGGAGACGGAGTACGCTCCACCCCACGCGTTCGGTTCGGTGCAGTCGGTGATGGTTAGGAGACAGCGACCGAGAACTCTCGGTGGAAGCGGAGAACGCTCAACTTCCTGACTCTGCTGTTTTCTGGGATACGGTTCGGGATGGCTTCTTTAGCGTCGGCTTATTGCTTCGGCTGCGGAATCCGGAATCGGTACTTTGCTAATTACGCGCGGCTTTTTATACCCCGAGAATTCAGGTTTCTCGGGGTAGGAGTTACCCCCGCCACGGTCGGTACGTACCGAGTTCTCTGGAGCGGGGAGATCGGTTTCGGCGTGCTCGAGTCGCTCGTCGCTCGGCTTTTCCCGACGCCGTTCGGGTCTGACGCGAGGCCGTTGGCCTCGAGCGTTATTTGTGAAAATGTTTAAAAATAATGTGGGGCGCACCGCGCCCCTCTCTGCCGTCTTGGTCGGGTGTACGGACCGGCAGAACGATGTTTTTTGAGGGCATCGTTACATCACCCCCTTTCGATACATAGCGCGAATCATAGGCGCTACTTCGCCGCATGTGCTACCGTGCCGCTATTTCTTTTTCACGGAGCGTACCTGTCCGCGGGAGTCAAAGCGGATGTGCCAACGGTCCGCTCCGAGCCGGGCCTTGTATTGCCGGGAGACGTGCGCCGCGTAGTGCGGCACGTCCACTGTGATTCCCGGGGCGACTTCCACGGTGATCGGTGGTGGTGGTAGAGGTCCCATCGGCCGTGCGGGCTCTAGCGTGGGCCGCTTCGGTTCGGATGGTATGCGTCCAGCCCTGTTCGTCAGCGGCGGTGGCGTCTCAAGCAGCCAGGCTTGTTTCCGGCGGTTCGCCGCGTCCGACCGTTGTATAACGGCGCCCACCTTTGGTATGGTGCGGGTCGGTAGTGAGGCCGGTGCCGCGGGGGTATCGGGCTCTCGACGGAGTCGGGTCCAGCGGGTATCCATGGCTGGTTCGGTAGGATCGTACTCCCCTGAGCCTTGGAGCAGCTCCTCAATTTCTCGTAATATGTCTTTCTCCATGACTAGACACAATCCAAATGATCGGGTCGGTGCCGTTAATTGTTTATTCGTCCTCGTCGGTGACGTCCTCGGTGTCGTTGTTGTCGCCGGGGCTGTTGGTGGGGGGCCCGATTTTCAGATCCTTGACGTGTATATGACGATACCATTTCCCCTTGTCGTCGCGCAGATCCACGATAACGGGGGATACAATTTTTCGCACTTCTAACGGTCCGGTATACTTGGGCGCCAGTTTCGCGTTGAAACCCCTCGCTTTGTCGGAGAGCGGGTGTTCTCTCTTCCATACTTTTTCGCCGATGACGGGTTTCCACTGTCGCCGGCGCAGGTTATAATGTTTTGCTTGGCGTTGGAATGCCCGCGCTAGGTTAATGCGGACCAGTTCGTACGCGTCTTCGAGGCGTTGCCGCAGCGCGAGGGGTTTCGTGGTCGGTGCTCGCAGGGTCGGTTCTTCTGGCCGGCGCAGCTCGCGCCCGTGGTTGAGGAAGGCGGGGGAGAAACCGGTCGCGTCGTGGTGCGCGGTGTTAAACGCGAATTGGATCTCGAGGAGGTGCTCGTCCCAGGAGCGGTGCCGCCGGTTGACATATTGCGCGATCATCGTTTTGATCGTGCGGTTCGTGCGCTCGACCGGGTTGCACTGCGGTGCGTAGGGGGGCGTGAATACGTGCGTGATGCCTAATCCCTGTAGTGCTCGGGATAATTCACCGGATTTTAATTGGGTGCCGTTGTCGGAGAGGATTTCGGATGGGCAGCCGTGGCGGAGTATAATCGCCTCGTTAATCGCGTGTAGGACGGCGGGGGTGGTGGCTCGGCGGAGGGGGCGGATTTCGACCCACTTCGTGAAGCGATCCTGCATATCGAGAATCCAGGTGTGGCCGTTTTTGGAGCGCGGTAGGGGGCCGATGAGATCTATCGTGACCTGTTGCCAGGGGTGTGTTACGTTCGCGGCGTGGAGCATTCCGAGCGGTCGGCGTTGCTCGGCTTTGTGCGCGAGGCAGTTTTGGCACTTCTGGACGTATCGGGCGATGTCGCGTAGCATCCCGGGCCAGTAATAATGCGGCGCGATCCGTGCGATGGTTTTCGCGATCCCTAGGTGCCCCGCGGTGGGCTGATCGTGGTACCGGGTCAAGATTGCGGACCTCCCTTCCCTCGGAACGCATTCTTTCCACTGCTCCTCCGGCGCGGTGTCTTTAAAATCGAGGCGGTGTAGGATATGACGGTGTAATT
>CABEGB010000395.1:0-38799 GCA_901521435.1 Crematogaster levior | reverse complement strand
ATTGGAGAATGCAAAGTAGCCGATTTCGTCGATCGATGCCATAAGATTCTCCAAGTACTGATATTTTGGCTGTTGCAACGACTTTGAGTACACGTACACATTCTCGAAACATACACCGTGTGGACTTTCCAGTAAACTTATCAAAACGTTGGCTTTACCGCAATTCGAAGGGCCGCAAACGATCGCGCGTATAGTACTCGGTAGCATTGTACCATGCTTGCGTTGCTTTTCCGCGTTGTCTCCCATCGACCGTAATCTGTCGTCGAAATTAGTCACTTTGATCGTCGGCGATTGTTGCACGAACCGCATGTTTGCAACAAAAAATGCAATGACGGAGTCGTGAGAACGTGCCTATTTATATGTGCGCAAAACCACGAATCGTTCAGTATTCGAAATGTTTTTGCTTCTGACGGATGACAGTGATATTTACGATTTAACCGTCGAACAATTGAAGTATATACCCAAGATCATTCTACTGCGGCAGTTTTCTAATTACATAGATTATGTGTGGGATAAACTTCCAGAAGATATTAGAGCGGATCCCGAAATTCAACAACATCGTCGGTGCCTGGAACATTATAATTTACCGTGTCATCAAACGCATATTGACGGTCCGCCACCATTGATAAAGAATTGCGGCGCATGTCAGCAACGGCGTCGAGCGAATCTGGTGGCAGTCTGCTGAATCGTGCGATAAACGCGCTTCCTTTCGAGTTACATATTCCCGGCTATCAGTTTTGCGGCCCGGGCACTCATTTGGAAAAGCGATTGGCGAGAGGTGATCAGGGTATAAATCCACTGGACGCGGCGTGCCGCGATCACGACATAGCGTATTCTCGGAGTAACGATCTCGCGAGAGACACGCGGCGGACCGGATACTCGCCGAAAAAGCGCGAAGACGCATCGTCGCGAAGGATTCCGCTCTCGGTGAGAGAGCCGCAGCCACAGCTGTCTGGGCGGCGATGAAAGCCAAGACGAAGATCGGTATGGGTATGAAAACGAAGACGAAGAAAAAGGCGGCGAAGAAAAAACGGATACTTCCGGCAGCAAAACGCGGCGGCATATTGCCGATTCTACCAATGTTGGGTGCGCTCGGATCCTTGATCGGCGGAGCGGCTGGCGTGGCAAAAGTGGTGAACGATGGCAAAGCCGCGCGACGTCAGCTCGAGGAGCTACAACGCCACAATCGCACGATGGAAGGTCGCGGACTGTATCTCGCTCCGTACAAGTATGGGCGAGGAGTGTATCTCGCCCCGTACAAACGCGGGCAGGGAGTAATAGCCAAAAAGAAAAAAAAAACGTCATTAAAAAAAAAACGTTAAAAATGCCTACGGGTGTGACAACGAACGTACAATTGGATCAACTGGCAAGACGCATGCGTGTACCATACTTTAGAGGTGTTTTTATGCGTAACACATTACCGATAAGCGGTGTACGTCGAAACGAGAGCGGTATCGTAAATCTAGATGATGCGACGGGTCCCGGCACTCATTGGGTGGCGTATGCAAAGAGGGAAAATTACGTGGTGTATTTCGATAGTTTTGGTAATCTTCGGCCGCCTAAAGAACTCGCGCAGTATTTCGGAGACGATGTGACGATAGAATATAATCACACATCTTATCAACGTTACGAACATCTGTGGACAGATGTGTCTATGGTTTCTCCAAACAGTCGACACGCGCGAATTTAAAGCTTGACGAGGTGTCGTGAGGACTCAGTATTCATTGAGCGGCTTCTTTCATCATGTCGCTGACGCTTACGTTGACCGGAAAGAGCAGTGTCCTTGCCGTAAACTACTTTCCACCCATAGATTTGAGCGATGACGATTACGAGCTCGGTCTAATGGACTTTGAAACTTATTACACGATACCGTGAATGCTTCGAATAATAAATTTTACTTTGACAACGATTTGGAAATTACGATTCCCGAGGGATCGTACGAACTGCAGGCCATAAATGATTTTTTGAGGCGTGCAATTTCGCGAAAACGTCCGCGACCCGTCGACGATAAAGATGAAGAATATCCGATAGTGCTCCGCGCTAATTACAGTACGATGAAAAGCGAGGTTAAATGTGCTTACAAAATAAACTTTAACAAGCCTAACAACATTGGGCCGCTGCTGGGATTTTCATCGTACCGCGTGCTGAAGCCGGGACATTGGCATGAATCGGACATGCCGATTAACATCATCAACGTGAACATTATCCGCATTGAGTGTAACGTGACCGCGGGCGCGTACTGCAATAGTAAACCCGTGCACACGATACATGAATTTTCACCGAGAGTGCCACCAGGATATAAGATATCGGAAACGCCGACGCAGATCATTTATCTGCCGATCGTCACACGGAGCATTACGGATTTAACGATACGCATCGTTGATCAGGACGGACGATTGCTTGACTTTCGAAGAGAAGAGATCACCATCAGGTTGCACGTACGACGACGACGGCGATAACGCGTGCGACGCATGAGATGCTCGTATTGAACGGATCGGAGCGCGTAACCCGTGCAGAAATTTCTTAGGGATTCCCAACTTCCGATCAGATTCCAATAGGGAAGTGCTATGGGTTCCCCAAATGAGGTGTCCTTAATAGAATCCAGATATAGTCTGGATGATATGTCACAAGTATATATTTCATAATTTTTATAATGGATGGCGCTGATGTAGCATGACCGTCCAATGAGTTACACATACGGAATCCGATCCGAATCAAGAGCGGATACTTTATTTATTGCTTTATTAATATATGGATAAAAAAATAAATAAGCGTGAAAAAACCCGGATGCGAGTACGTCGTCATCGCAATGTTCACCGGGAAGTTCAACTTGAAGTACAACATTATGCTGAAGCAAAACTACTACTACTTCAACGGTTACAAGTAAAATAAGAAAATTATAAATTTATTTCTAACTTATAAATATCACAACTTATTATCGATAGTAAAAAACAAAAAAAAACATAAAAAACATTTTAAAAAACATAAAAAAAGTATATATATATTTATATTACATAAAATAAAAATGGGTTCCAGGTTCGAATCCTGGCTGAGGTAATATTTTTCGCAATAAATTCTTTATTCAATTTACCAAACATTCAAAACGATTAAAATCGAAAGATGGTTTTAATTCGTTGTTTGACTGCGTTAGGCTGACAATCCATGTTCGGCGCGCAGATCATTTATTGATTGGCTGAAAAGCCTTCACGTGGCCAGTTTGCCTGTCAAATAATACCTTATCATGTGTTAAAATAAAAATATATTTATATTTTACATTTTCATTTTTATTGCATTTAATTCAACGTCAAAATCCCTAAAATATTTGATTAGGAATCCAATTAGTAATCACGAATGGATCCAGATCGGAGATCCCTATTAGAATCCAGTTTACCAGCGTTACATTTCAGTTATAGAATCCGATCCGATATCGCACTAGATCCCGATCGTGATTTCGGGATGCTACTCTGAATCTAGCTGGATCACTGACAAAATTTCTGCACGGGAAGAGACAAGCGGACCAACTTTGAGAGAACGATAGCGACGTCAACGTTTGACAATATTCAGTCACGCGGTTGTATCAAGAAAAAGAAACTCAACGCAACGAACGTTGAATTTTTAAAATCTTTGGGATTCGCGGTGCGAAACGTTTGATCGACGCGACAATGACTGACATCCTCAACATCGGGGGCGAGCCAATCTTCGACGATCGCATCGTCAAGATCGAGTCTCACACGTACAATCCGTTTGCCAACACGACGTTCGGACATAGTGACGAGATAAGAATACCCATACAGCAACAGGATCTGTACACGTTGCCATGTGAAAGTCTTTTATACATCGAGGGAAAATTAACGATAAACAAACCTGCCGATGGATCTGATGTGACATTGGGAAATAATTGCGTCGCATTCATGTTCGATGAGATTCGATACGAACTTGACGGTGTGGAAATTGATCGTAACAGAAATGTGGGAATTACCAGCACGCTAAAAAATTATGTATCGCTATCGTACGACAAAGGAATGATTATGCAAAATGCTGGATGGAATATTTCATCAGTCATATTGAATGGATACTTCAACTTTTGCGTACCATTGCACACACTATTGGGATTTTGCGAGGATTATAAATCTGTAGTTATTAACGCTCGTCACGAATTGATTTTAATACGCGCACGCAACGACAACAATTGCGTTGTGGGAAATCCTGCGCTCGAGCCCGTGATCGACATATTCAAGATACAATGGCGAATGCCTCACGTTATGCTGAACGAGATAAATAAGCTATCGATGCTGCGTGCTTTGGAAAGCGGGCGATATCTCAACATGGGTTTTCGTTCGTGGGACCTGTACGAGTACCCCCTGTTGCAAAACACTACCAAGCATTCGTGGGCTGTAAAAACCACGAGTCAGCTTGAAAAACCGCGATACGTTATTTTTGCGCTGCAGACTGGTCGGAAGAACGTCATGTCTGAGGACACGAGCCGATTCGACGATTGTAAACTGGCCAACGTGAAACTCTATTTGAACTCTGAATTTTATCCATACGATGACCTGAACTTAGATTTCGATAAAAAAAGATGTGCTATGCTTTATGATATGTATGCACGTTTTCGTCAATCCTATTACGGATGTGACTGCTATGAAACGTTTTGTACGATGCTTACGTTTCTGGAGAAAGGACCTTTTGTGGTCATCGATTGCTCACGACAAAACGAGTCTGTCAAGAGTGCCACCGTGGACGTAAGATTAGAATTTGAGTGTAAGGAGAATGTACCGGCGAATACCACCGCGTACTGTCTCATTATACACGATCGCGTGGTTCAGTATAACCCATTGACCAACGTAGTGCGCAAAATCAGCTGAGTGCCGCAGCATTGATATAAAATGTACGATGCATCGAGATCGGCCGCAGTCTTTTTTCAACAACAATAAAAAAACATCGTCATGTCCGTACCGACGTTCGTGGATCTGCAAGGCTTTATCGTCGGTAGAAACTTTGTCGTGAAGGAGTTTGCCGCTCTCAGAGAGGGATCCGTTCTCTCTCACTATATTTTTGGAAGCGCCGAACCATGGTGGCTTCTCACCAAAGCGGAAAAACAGCATGCATCCTGGTTGACGGCGAATCATCATGGATTACAATGGGAGGACGGAATGATTCCATACGGCATGGCTAGAACTTTGATTACGACGGCGGTGATGGGTGCGACGGAGAACGAGATATCACCCATCGTGTACGTCAAGGGACATGAAAAACGAGAATGGCTGCGGGATCTGTTACTGGATGACGCGAGAGAAGAAGTCTATATCGAAAATATTGATACACATTATGAAGACATTGAATCTTTGAATAAGTTGAATATTATGTATACGCTGCGTTGCCAGAAACATGTATCAAACTGCGCTTTACAAAATGTATTTAAAATATTCAATTGGTGGTCCGACCATAAAAATATACTTGTAACCAATCGTACTTTACAAGAAAAAAAACGCACATCCAAGTGAAGGTCTAATTATAAAAAATAAATATATTATTAATCAAAAATAGTTGTCAAATTTTTCCCCTTCCACTATATTCCTTTTCCCCCTGGTTAAGATTATATCGTTTGTTCTCGTAATTTCTACGCTGACATTGGTGCTTGAAAATTTAGGAGGGGAATAATCCCCTCTTTTTGTAATTTTTTATTGATGCTGAAGAACACGATCGTACACGTTCAGTGTTGCATCAGCCGCTCGTGTGAAAAGTTTGATTCTTGTAACGAGTAGCAGCAACAATGTACTCCCCTCAGGGAAGCAGCAACAACACACGTATGAATTATTACGTGCCACTCGAAGATGGCGAAACTCAACCATTTAAAAAGAAACGTGTCAAGTAAGTTTTGTTAAAAAATTTTCATTTATCTTTTAAAATTCTTGAAATTTAACTATTTAAAATATTTTTTTAATGATTTTTTTTACAGCGTTTTACCCGCACGTCGTACGGTTCGTGTACTGGGCAGAAAATACCCATTGACTGCTACGGGATATAAATTTTTGGAAATTGGCATCAACGTTGGACCACCGAGTCACATCGAGATTGCCATAGGAGATCATCGTGGAAACGAATTAATAATGTCTCTCGAAACGTGGAAAGGACTTTATGAGCAACGAGGGAACATTCAAAATCTTCTTTGGAATCATTACATGGATACCTCAAATTCTATTAGCGTTGGCCCATTAACAGTGCGATTCTGTGTAATTAACGGCAATAAACTTGTGCGCCTCGAATCATCCGACGTGTGTTTGACGATGACCGAATCCACATTATTCTCAATGTTTAACCTGGATCAATGCATCGATTTAATGTTTGATCGGTTGACTAGTATCCTCGAAAGAGTCGACAAAAAATTTGTACAATTCGAAAATATCGCATCCACTGTAACGGATAAAAAGAATGTATCAGTTGTGATACGCACTAGCGATGCCTTCGATGAGCGTCATCTCATTGATTGTGAACTATCGGCTTTAGTTTTTAGTAATATGTAAAAACATATACATATAATAAATGAATAATGGTAAAATTACTTTAATTCTATTTCTTCCCCATACCATTTCATCCAATGTTTCCTTAGATAAATTAGATTTAAAAAATTGATAAAAAGTTAATATAATTATTTATTAAAAAATAAATTTAAGATTAAATATTATTTAAAGAGATGCAATTTTCAAAACTACCCAATAACGCGTTAATGTTTTTTTGGGAAAAAAAAACGGAAAGGTTTGCATGTAACCCGGCGCACTAGAATATCTAATCTTCCGGCGTCGGAAATTTATAAAAAATCAAGTAATTTATGGAGTTATAAAAGAGAAATCTTTGTTTGGACCTTATTGCCCCTTGAACAAAAAAAGATAAGAAAAAATTTTAGAAATTTGCGACAATGTTTAAACACTATCGTGTGATGCACTAGAACAGTGCTCGAGTTCTAGTGAACATTTCGAGCCGATTCCTGAGGCGACGCCTCCCGTGCCCCCACTACCGCTCGCGATTCAGCGGCACGGTCACCGATCGCGCGTGTGACGCTATGCCTCAGGAGCGTCCCTATACAAGAAATAGTATCTTGCGCCACAAAACTGGCTATCAAAGTTATTTTTACAAAATAATATTCCTTTTTATATAATAATTAAACACTAAATTTTTTTATTAATTATTGTATGTTTTATGATAAATATTAGAATATTTTTTATAATAATAAAAAATAGTATAATAGTTTTCCACATCACCTGTGAGGTACTATTGTTGATGCGTTTTTTTTAAGTGGATAAATTTTAGTGGATTAGGCCTACTGGGGAAACCACTTAAAAAAAACGCATCAACAATAGTACCTCACAGGTGATGTGGAAAACTATTATACTATTTTTTATTATTATAAAAAATATTCTAATATTTATCATAAAACATACAATAATTAATAAAAAAATTTAGTGTTTAATTATTATATAAAAAGGAATATTATTTTGTAAAAATAACTTTGATAGCCAGTTTTGTGGCGCAAGATACTATTTCTTGTATAGGGACGCTCCTGAGGCATAGCGTCACACGCGCGATCGGTGACCGTGCCGCTGAATCGCGAGCGGTAGTGGGGGCACGGGAGGCGTCGCCTCAGGAATCGGCTCGAAATGTTCACTAGAACTCGAGCACTGCACTAGAATAAGAATTTAATATTATTTTTCCGGCGCCGGATAAAAACTGAGTGATTTATGGAGTTATAAAAGAGAAATCTTTGTTTGGACCTTATTGTCCCTTCGAACAAAAAAGATAAGAAAAAATTTTAGAAATTTGTGACAATGTTTAAACATTATCGTGTGACGCACTAGAATCTTATCTTCCGGCGCCGGATAAAAACTGAGTGATTTATGGGTTTTTATTTATTTATTTATTTATTTATTTATTTATTTATTTATTTATTTATTTATTTATTTATTTATTTATTATTTATAAATTTTTATAAGTAGAAATCGATAAATTGATTCGTTGATTGATTATTTTATTATAAGGAAAAATTGATTTTTTTAAATTAATTGATTGATTATTTTATTATAAGGAAAAATTGATTTTTTTTAAATTAATTGATTGATTATTTTATTATAAGGAGAAATTGATTTTTTTTATTAATTTAATTGATTGTTTGATTAATTTAATTGATTAATTAATTGATTGGTTGATTTTATTGATTGATTAATTAATTTAATTGATTGGTTGATTAATTTAATTGATTAATTACCCCCACTCCTGTGACGCCATACCCCCACCCCTGTGACGTCATACCCCCACCCCAATGTGAGTTAGAACCAGCCTAGCTTTACTACTGAAGCTACTTCAAAAATCTACCGATCTCCAAAAACGTGCCCAACTTTTTTATGATGTTGATGCGAACGCTGACGACATTGACACTAATGGCCAAAAAATAATAACTGCTCTATACGGTTTGAGTTCAAACATCAGCAAGAACTTAAACGAGTTTCGTTATTCTTGTTTTCAGAAGTCAGTAGAATCTCGTTTAATCTTGCAGTTCTTCCCCCTACCGAAGCAGCAGCACGAGAGCATTCTCATCGAGTGTATCTCCAGATACAACAATGGCTAGATGTCGGAGTGAAGAAATACGATCCCGAACAATGGGGATGGACTAAATCAGCCAACGGGCTCACACCTACCCTGTGTAGAAAAGAACCTCTTCCTGCACATCTCTTGAAAACGATCTCCTGCAAATGCAAGAAAGGATGCAGGACGTCATGCAGCTGCAGGAAGCTGGGTTTAAAATGCTCAGAAATTTGTTCGACATGCTAAGGCAAAAATTGCAGCAACATCCAAGCTTTGGACGCCCTAATAAGTGATGATGAAGATGACACACCAAGCGGGTATACGGAGGAAGTGCAGGAACTTTATAATATCGACGTACCGACAATCCAATCTGAGGAGAGCGAGAGTGAAGAAGAAAGCACTACTGATGCATAATATATTAATGTACTTTTATATACATCTAAACACATGTAGACAAGTATGAAATACACATCTGTACACGAAAAGTTCTTTTTTCTTTACGTACCATTTATAACACTGACAGCATTATGAAAATATATTATGAATAAATTGAAATTATTTTTTTTTTCAATCTTATATAGAAACATTTTCACAATTATTAAAAAAATTTATTTTCTGCTTCAAATATTTCACAAAGATAGCACAATATTTAATCTATATATATAAAAATCTCGTGTCACGGGTTTGTTATTGAACTCCTCTTAAACGGCTGAACCAATTTTCATGAAATTTTCCGTGAGTATTTGGAGGGTTGTAGAATAGGACAACGACAACTTTTTTTCCCCTTAAACCTTATAATAGGGGGCGCGCGAGATGTCGATCAAATAATTCACTTCTAATACGTATGATTTTGGTCACACTGTTATCTCGAGCGAAGCCGAGACGGGGGAAGCTAGTATAAATATAAAAATTACACACATTCTTTATTAATTTCTTTCATGTACATATGTTGCATGTACGTGATTTTCGGTTTTTGGCTTACATATTTTTAAGGTGACGTCGTATGAAAGAATGTTGTATATGAAAGTTGTTCGTTAGGGTCTCAGCTATTTTTCCCACGCTACAGAAAAAATTTAAAAAATTTTTGTAACGTAAAAAACGTAAAAAACCATAAACAAACGCAAAAAATTAAAATGCTTATAACTAAATAATTAAAAGCCGTAGAGCGATGAAATTGGGTGAAAGTATACTTCTCGGTGAGTACAATAAGTGTGCCAAACCCGAGCGCGCCAAGTGCTATAGTTTTATTTAAAAACAAATGTGAAGTTCAAAATGTCAATAGCTGGCATTTTTTTTGTAGGGCACTTGGGGGGTTCCTGATTTTTTTACGCATTTGTGGTGATAAAAGGAGTAAGTTGTGAAAGTTGCAGATTTTTAAACCGTATAGAACGGCCGTAGGAATTTAAAAAAAAAAATCCTTAATTAACAATTGAAAATAACGGTCATTTTTAAACTTTTTCGACGCGGTCTTTTTGGGACTGAAAAGTACGTGAAAAGACGAGAATTTTCAGGGGTCGAACGTTTCATAAGGTTTTTTAGATCCCGAGATATCAAATTTTTAATTAAGCCGCCATAATTAATGTTTATTACAACAAAAGTGGTTAAAAAAAATTGAGTGTCATTGCAAAATGCGGTAGGAATACACATAATTTTTTGTATTGCATCATACTGCATTGTAGTTGTTAAAAATAAAAAAGAAACTCGGCGTTTACGCCCGCGCGGTCCGAATCCGGCCCTGCCGCTGGTGGCTCGGAGGCCGGATCTCGCGACCGTAAACGTCGACTTCTCAATTTTTTTTAGCAATAACTATACTTTGTGACGCAGTGAAAAAAATTAGGTGTATTCCTACGCATCTCACAATGACACTCAATTTTTTTCAGCCACTTTTGTTGTAATAAACATTAGTTATGGCGGCTTAATTAAAAATTTGATATCTCGGGATCTAAAAAACCTTATGAAACGTTCGACCCCTGAAAATTCTCGTCTTTTCACGTACTTTTCAGTCCCAAAAAGACCGCGTCGAAAAAGTTTAAAAATGACCGTTATTTTCAATTGTTAATTAAGGATTTTTTTTTTAAATTCCTACGGCCGTTCTATACGGTTTAAAAATCTGCAACTTTCACAACTTACTCCTTTTATCACCACAAATGCGTAAAAAAATCAGGAACCCCCCAAGTGCCCTACAAAAAAAATGCCAGCTATTGACATTTTGAACTTTGCATTTTTTTTTAAATAAAACTATAGCACTTGGCGCGCTCGGATTTGGCACACTTATTGTACTCACCGAGAAGTATACTTTCACCCAATTTCATCGCTCTACAGCTTTTAATTATTTAATTATAAGCATTTTAATTTTTTGCGTTTGTTTATGGTTTTTTACGTTTTTTACGTTACAAAAATTTTTTAAATTTTTTCTGTAGCGTGGGAAAAATAGCTGAGACCCTAACGAACAACTTTCATATACAACATTTTTTCATACGACGTCACCTTTAAAAGATACAAGCCAAAAACCGAAAATTTCGACCTTAATTGTTTATTTAAGGTGGGACGCCATACCTGTCCGAGTTCAACTTTTTGATATGTTATTCCTAAGGCCCTAAACTTAATTTACGTGAAAAAAAATAGCGGGTATAACCGAGTTCCACTCACTTTTCTCTTTTGACTGGACTATTTTACAACATGACCCATGTTTATTGATAAAGCAATCATTATCCATAATTCGTCTTCAGTGATAGGAGTCCACGGCTTCATATGTATTCGATCCGGTTCGGGATTTTGTTCTTGAAAAAGATTGGTTTGTTCTACAATCAAATTTACAAGAAATGTATTTAAAAAATGTTTCAAACATTCTAATGGAGTAGGTTCGTCTAAAGACACGTGATCACGAATACGTGCTTCACCAGTAAAAGTTTTTATAGATGGGTAAAAATAAGGATCATAGTGTACATCTGGTATATTCTCATCACGTTCGTTATCAAGTAAATCAACATCACAAGCAATAGTTCTGTCTGTAATAACATCTTCTTCAGGCTCTGACTCTCCACTACTCCAAGCTTCGTCATCACCTGTATTCATAGCAAAAGTAATAAAGTACGAGGAAGATAAAAAGTAACGGAAAATGTTGTATCAACACAAGTAAAAAAAATAAGTGTATCTCGAGCCTGACCTAACAGAGAACGCGAGGCGACAGGTGCTCCTACGCGCCGTTCTCACGTATGGCAAGGACGGACGACGATAAACGGGCAGGCCTAATCAATAAATATATTTTTGATCTGCTATTCACAATTTTGCCAAATTGTTTTACTAGTAAATAGCAACTTCAAAAACCCCAAATAAAAATAAATTTGTTTATAATTGCAGCCGCACGCGAATCAAGCATGTATTTGTTTTAGAATATCTCACATGAAAATTAGGGGTACGGGGTGAGTGGGGGAGGGACGGGCAAATTGACATTAAATAATATTAAAAATTGCTAATAATATTAAGAACATTAATATTTAATAAAAAAAAAGAAATTGAACAAGTTATTCTGGTGCGCCAAAATATTGGTTTTCCGGCCCTCTAAAGGTTAACGGAATTTCTTTATTTTCTAAAAATGTTTTAAAAATATTAAAAGCATTATTCGCAGAACAATCTGTGGCATCCAATGCCAATAAATCTAATAATTGCGTTTTTACTTTTTTATCTAAAGGTGATAAATATTGAACTAATAGACACATAAGTTTTGTGTCACAAATATCTGTACTCAATCAAAATAGAAAATTTACGAGTTTGCAAAATTTTAACAATTTTTTCTACTTCGCAATTTGGCAAGGACTTCTTTAACAATTTCAATACACTTAGTTCGACCCAGTGAGAGATGTTGCATAACATCAGGCTCGATACAAATATCTTTTAATAATGGAATTAAATGATCTACTGTTCTAAAAGCGACATTATGCTCTGCAAAAAATGCTTCCAATTTTATCTCCGCGCGTTTAACTTTATCTTTATGGCAAATTTCTACAGATGTTGAACTTGATTCGAGGCTTTGATTTTGATGACGGACTTTTTCAATGTGTGAAACCGTCTGTGAATGTTGCACTAAGTTTGTTTTGCAACATCTGATGGTCTTGTTACATATTGTACAAAAAGCTTTATTCTTTTCTGGATGGGGAGCCAACCATCCTTTAAAAATATCTTCCTTTAACCATGCAGAACAAAAAAATCTTTCCCGTTTTTTAATGGCTCCTTTTTCATTATCTACATTCATCTTGATGAATTTATTGCACGAATTTATTGCACGAATTTATTGCACGAATATTAACTTACCTGTTTACTGTAATGCACGTCCTAATCCTTAATCCTAATCGTGGCTGGTCACTGTCATTTTGTATAAAACTTCACCTCAATAGTTGCTCTGTTCAAAGAACGAAGTATAGCAGGGTTCGTTAGCATCTGGCGAACCGAGGTTATGCTGATAGGAGACTAATTAAATCTTCTGGTGGAATAGTCCAAAAGAGTACTCGACCAGGTATTACTGGCACACATTCAAGGAAGATTGAATCAGGCGACAAGTAAATATGTACAAGGTATAGTTTAATAAGAAAATCAGTCGTTACATCATGCAAAACATAAATTGATGAATGTCGGCTTCGGCACAATTCGTTATTCTTCCACTGTGTACATTATAAACCATCGAAGACACATTGAAATAAATGAAAGTACAACTAGGAGTAATGTAATGGTCTTAAAGCTAATGCATTGATATAATGATATTGAATAAGGAATATAGTAAACGTGAACTAAATACTAATAATTAACTTTGGTACGCTTCCTCAACCGGTTAAATGTGATAAGAGAAACTGCTTTGGTTGTCCAGAAATTTCCACTAATACTAACAATAATAAGTTGAGAGCCTCCGTATGGGCAGAGCTCCTTGTACGTAAATATGGACTAAGAACCCCCATATGGGCAAAGCCTCCATATATGTAAGTATGGGCTGAGAGCCCCCGTGTGGGCAAAGCCCTTGTGTATGTGAGTATGGGCTAAGAGCCCCCGTATGGGCAAAGCCCCCGTACATGTGAGTATGGGCTAAGAGCCCCCGTACGGACAAAGCCCCCGTACATGTGAGTATAGGCTGAGAGCCCCCGTGTGGGCAAAGCCCCCGTATATGTGAGTATGGGCTGAGAGTCCCCGTGTGGGCAAAGCCCCCGTATATGTAAGTAACCGTAAGGTGACTTAGCTTGAGAAGCATCCAGCCGCATTGACCCACAAGAAGCAGCGATACAAGAGAGTGCTGAGGGATTCGACTCAGAGTGATCTCCAAAGCTTCTCGGTCCTGCTGCGAGTCGTTCCTTCGTTGCGTCTATTCATAGCTCGATGACGCAGTATCTGTCTAAGGATTCGGGTGCATTTCGTGTCCTCGTTCCCACTAAACACTCAATGTCCGCACAAGGATGCGATTGCTTGTACCTTACTCGCAACACAATGTCCGTACAGCTGAAACACTATCCGTACAGTAAGGACGCACGTACACGTCTCCCGAGCGTTGTTACCACGCACTTAAGTCGACAGAAGACAGTGGACGCACTTCGCTATCCGCATGCAAGGTCCGTAAAGCTGACGCAATACCAATGAGGGAAGGACGCACGTACACGTCTCCCAAGCGTCGTTATCACGCACTTACGTCCACCGAAGACTGCGGGCGCACTTCGCTATCCTCACGCAATGTCTGTAATGCTGACGCAATACCAATGAGGGATGGACGCACGTACACGTCTCCCAAGCGTCTTTATCACCGCCGTCAAATACACACAAGTACGCGTACGCAGCTCACTATCCGCACGCAATGTCTGTATTGCTGACGCAATACCAATGAGGGAAGGACGCACGTACACGTCTCCTAAGCGTCGTTATCACCGCCGTCAAGTACACACAAGTACGTGTACGCAGTTCACTATCCGCACGCAATGTCTGTATTGCTGACGCAATAATTGTAATACGCCATTCAATGGCTACTCAAGGTCGCGGTAACACGTCTACTTTGCGTCACGGTCAAACCAACTCTGCCGCCCAAGATGGCCTCGGAAGCGCGTCTCTTCGCGCAGTAATACACGTGCGACTTGTCACGTGGAATCTCTCTCATTCAATTGGTTGACGCATCGGAACTGATCGCGGGCTACCAATCACTATGCGCTAGCCAATCTTCGCTAAGATGGCGGCGCGGCCATAATCAAATCATTCTCGCTGAAGTTTATATGTATTCCGCCCGCCTTCGTTAACACATGTTAACGAATTACACTGAGTTATCAAAGATAGGAAATGGACATAGCTTCACTATCGGACGTTTTAATTCAGAGGTATGAGTGCGGATTGTCACAACCCTAATGAGACCATCGTTACCCGGATGAGTTCGGATAACTCGACCCAAGGGCCACTTGGAAGGAGGATACCGCTCATCGATCACCAGAACCATAGAACCCACGTGTTGTCGCATGATTCCATTTGTAAATGGATAGGTACCGTTGCAAACACTCAGTGGATCATCGCGTCCAGAAACATTCAGACATCTGTCTTATTAACTGCCAGTGAGATAGTCGACTGGTCCTAATCTTTTGTAGTGATGGCTCAGGAATCAAGCTCGGAGCACATCCCATGATAAAATGACCAGGTGTCAATACGTTCAGGTCATCGGGATCTTCCGTAAGTGGGCAGAGAGGCCTCGAATTAAGAATAGCTTTGACTTGCGTCAGCAACGTAGACATTTCCTCATAGGTTAACAACATATCTCCAATCACCCTCTTCAGATGGTACTTCACTGACTTGACACCCACCTCCCACTTACCTGCAAAATGAGGAGCAGACGGAGGAATGAATTTCCACTGGGTGCCGTCGTTAGCTAACAAGGTAGCCAAATGTCTGGACTCCTTAGATGACGCAGAAAATAATTTCTTCAATTCGGCATCAGCTCCCTACAGAGTGCCACAGTTGCTCATTAAAATCGCACAGATCCCACGCCGTAAACCTCTTAAAGGCCGCTATGAAAGTCTCAGCCGAATAGTCCGTAACCAACTCAACATGGACTGCAGATGTTGAATGGCAGACAAACAGGGCAATGTATACTTTATGCGTGCGAGCGTTCTTGCCCCTCCAGGTCTTGAGGGATACTGGCCCAGCATAATCAACGCCAGTATGCAGGAAAGGTCTTGATGGAGTCAATTTCTCCGGTGGCAACTGTCCCATCAGTTACTGGGCGCGTTTCTGTCTGAAGCGAGTGCATTGGACACATTTAAAAATGTGACTTCTTACCGTTGTTCGTCCTCCCACAATCCAAAACTTATTCCTAACACATGACAATGTAATTTGGGTTCCGCCGTGCAGCATTCTTAGATGCGCATCTGATATTATTAAGGTAGAAAACGGTGAGTCCTTAGGCAGGATAGCCGGATGTTTAGCTGTGGTAGTCAAAGGCGCAGCTTGAAGCCGACCATCAACACGTAGAATTCCGTTTGAATCCAGGAATGGCGTAAGCCGTATGAGTGGATTGGATCTAGGTAAGATTTGACCCCTTGACAGTATCTCAATTTCTCGATAAAAGAAGCAATGTTGAATTACTTTCGCCCAAAAGGTTTCCACCTCTGTCGACTCTTCGGTAGTTAATGGTGTAGTCAGTGACGAGTTCGGTCTCCGTCGCATGCGTGCCGCTACTCTTTGACATATGGCAGTAATCCGTAAAAGCTTAGTTAAGCTGGAGTATCTGAGCACCAGATCCTAAGGCAGAGTCGCCTTCAAGTTACTAGCCACAACTGCAGGACGTTCTTCACGATTCACGTGACTGGGAACCGCCTGTATCTCTCGAGGCCAAGCTTCGAACGGTTGCAGTAACCACTGCGGACCGGTCCGCCAAGCAGGTAATTCAGAAAGCTATCTTGGAGTCAAACCTCGGGTGGCATAGTCAGCCGGGTTATCAGAACCAGGAACGAATCTCCACGTTGCCTGGGGCAAGGTCTCCTGAATAAAACAAACTTTGTTGTGGACGAAGTCCTTCCGTGAAGGATGGTTATTTATCCACGTATAAGTAATACTCGAGTCTGTCCACATATAGATTGGGAATTGATCAATCCCCAGAGTCCTTGAAACATGGGAAACGAGCTTGGTCAAAAGAACAGCCCCGGAGAGTTCCAAGCGGGGAATCGTTAGTCGCTTAAGTAGTGCCACCTTGGTTTTAGTGCAAACCAGGTGTGTAACAATATCTCCTTCCTCAGCTGTTGACCGGAGATAAACTACTACAGCGGTAGCCTGTTGTGAGGCATCGCAGAAACCATGCAACTCAATGGGTTGATTCGAAACAAATCCCAACCATCTAGGGAACGTAAGCATATGCACATCTTGAAAACTGTCTGTAAAATCGGTCTATTTAGCCAATGTTGTGGACGGCAAGGGATCATCCCAATCAAGGTTAAAAGTCCATAATTCCTGGACGAAAATCTTAGCCCGAATAACAATCGGAGAAAGCAGTCCAAGAGGATCAAAAAACTTCGCAATAGTTGCCAGAACGGTGCGTATGTTGATGATCTTCATTGATTGAAGTTTCCAGTCGAATTGGAAAGTGTCTATACAGGTTCCATGAAAGTCCAAGGGAATGCACGAGCCTTTCATTCTCTATACAAAGAGTTGAAGATGAAAGCTGATCGGCCACTGGAATTGGTTAACACATCAGGATGGTTACTAGCCCATTTCTTTAACGGAAAACCGCCCGCCATGCACAACAGCGTTACCTGCTGAACTACCTCTTGTGCTTGCTCAACGGTATCAGCACCCCCAAACAGGTCATCCACGTATCGCCCATGAGTGAGTACCGGAACAGCTAACGGAAACTTATGTCCCTCGTCCTCCACCAGCTGAGCCAGAGTGCGTAAAGCCAAAAAGGGTGCACAGCCCAAGCTATACGTAACGGTAGTTAATTTGTAGGTAGAAATGCATCTTGAATCCTTTATCCAGAGTATCCGCTGGTATTTCCAATCTTCTGAGTGCACGTTAATTTGGCGGAACATTTTCTCTATGTAGAGAATACGTAACGAAATCGCCTGAACCATACCAGAACGTCAAATAAATTAGCTTGTAATTTCTCTCCCGTAAGAAGTAGATCATTGAGAGATAATCCCGAAGTGGTTGGACTAGAACCATTGAAAACTAATCTAAGTCTCGTGGTAACGTTGTTCTTACTCAGAACCCCATGATGAGGAAGATAATAAACCTGATCGGGTTCCGACTGAGTGTCCGGAATTGGTATCATATGGCGCAGTTGCTCGTATTCGGATATAAAGGTCGAATATAGCTGATGGTAACTTTCATCCGAGGAAAATCGCTTCCACAGTCTATTAATTAAGATTTTGGCTTTCCTTTTTGAATTACCCAAAATTCCAATAGGTTGTTTAAATGGCAGTCTAACCGTATAACGTCCTGATTCATCCCTTGAATGAGTGGTCTTATAAAACTCCTCGCACGTCTGGTCGTCCACAGACAAAGCCGACTCACGGCCACCAGGAACTTCTTCCATCGCCCATAGTTGATGAACAAGATGATTAAGATCATCGTTAACGGAAATGTGATAACTATGTGATTCCTCTAAAAAACGTGGGGTACCCATAGGTCCAGAAATAATCCACCCCAGTTGTGACGATTGTGCCAATGGGGTATCGGGTTTACCCCTAATAAACTCGTCGCTAATAAACTGACTGTAAACATCGGCTCCCAACAATAAATCGATGGATCCTGGTATCAGAAAGTTAGGATCCGCTAATTGCAATCCATGCAGATGAGGCCAATCAGATTGCGTAGGTTTACCAGAAGGTACAGTGGTCGTCAACTGATTCAACACGTAGGCCGTAACTGAGCACTCAAAGGTGGAGTCAAAGTGGGATTTGACGGTGAATGAAACCAATCCTCGGGTCCTGTTTGATGCTTGAGCACCAACTCCAATCAACAGAATAGACATGTGATAGCGGTCCAATCGTAACCGTTGGGTTAATCGTTCCGAAATCAAAGAAATTTCAGATCCCTGGTCTATCAATACTCTAACCTTGGAGGTCACTCCATTTGATGAGATCACTAGTACCTGGGCGGTGGCTAGAAGCACACAAGTTGTTAACAAAGTCGGCTGGCAGACCGTATGTAATACAGTAGGCGCAGGGGTTTGCGGAGAAAGATCTTCCTTCCTGGACGATTCATTAGAAATCTGTTTCTTTCTAACCAACTCGGATTGATGGATTGGTGGTGTGATGGCGGAGTCCACATTTGCCACATCGTCCGCGCGCTCTACAAATTGCAACACGATGTGTCCCCAAACAGTTGTAACATAATTTGTGCGTCTGTACAAGGTCTCGCCGTTGTTGTGTAGTCTTAGACATACACTGAGGACAAGTCAATATAAAATGATTACCCTTGCAAAGGACGCAGACTGATGACATACTTGACCCAGGGTTCATCGACCCAGATTTTTCTTGATAATGCGACTTGATAGCAGTTGAACGTTGATCTGACTTGGGTTTCCCGCTTCTTGACCTCTCAAAGGCTTGTAAAGAACGCAACCGGGTAACTAAGAATTCGGTGAATTGACTCCATGAAGGGGGTTCCCTTTGGGCCCCTAACTTATGCTCCCAAGCCTTGACTGTTTCTAAGCCCAGACGTTGAGTAATAATAAAAACGAGAAAATCATCTCATGTTGAAATGGGACATTGTAATGTCTCCAACGTACGACAGATTGGCGTCACATCAGTGTACAGTTTTTCCAAGTCGGCCGCTGACGGTAGTAATCTTTTTCACATCAAGCAATGATTGCAAAACGGTGTTTACCAGCAACTTCTTATTTTCGTAAAACGAGATTAGAGACTCCCATGCACTCGTAAGGTTACCTCCAGTGAGCGCTGTATGTTTCAACAGTTGAGCAGCGTTGCCAACGAGGTTAGTTTTCAAATACTGTAACTTTTCCACTGATGAAAGTGTAGAGTTGTTCAATACCAGTGAATGAAATAAATCCTTGAATGAGAGCCAATCTGCAGGCGTGCCATTAAACTTAGGCAGATCTATCCTTGGAAGTCGTACTGGGTGTTGGCACGTCTGAAGTGGCAATGGTGCTGGTAAGGCAGTAGATGGTACCGAATTGGTTCGCTGGTCGGTGTCGATCAACCCATTCATTTTCTCCAATGAATCCAAATAACTTTCGTGAGTCTCAGAAAACAAGTTCTCCGAGAAGTAAGCATGATTATGCACAGCAACTCTATCCCCGTCTGACAATTCTCTCACCGAGATCTCAAGAGCGTTGTGAACAATCGAAAATCTCTCCCATTCCTCTCTGAGAGCGGTAATTCTAATCTGAACCCTTGTCGGAGTAGGGCCCACTACACCTATACTCGTAAGATTATTATACGCATTCGAAATTAAATCAGCCAGCGCAAGCTGCTGCTCTAACCTTGCTTGAACGTGTGTGAGTCTCATTGTTATCGATGTTCACCAGATCCGGCTGGAAGGACCAAAAATAATGTATAAAACTTCACCTCAATAGTTGCTCTGTTCAAAGAACGAAGTATAGCAGAGTTCGTTAGCATCTGGCGAAGGTGGAGGTTATGCTGATAGGAGACTAATTAAATCTTCTGGTGGAATAGTCCAAAAGAGTACTTGACCAGGTATTACTGACACACATTCAAGGAAGATTGAATCAGGCGACAAGTAAATATATATAAGGTATAGTTTAATAAGAAAATCAGTCGTTACATCATGCAAAACATAAATTGACGAATGTCGGCTTCAGCACAATTCGTTATTCTTCCACTGGATACATTATAGACCATCGAAAACACATTGAAACAAATGAAAGTACAACTAGGAGTAATGTAATGGTCTTAAAGGTAATGCATTGATATAATGATATTGAATAAGGAATATAGTAAACGTGAACTAAATACTAATAATTAACTTTGGTACGCTTCCTCAACCGGTTAAATGTGATAAGAGAAACTGCTTTGGTTGTCCAGAAATTTCCACTAATACTCACAATAATAAGCTGAGAACCCCCGTATGGGCAAAACCCCGTATATGTAAGTATGGACTAAGAGCCCCCGTGTGGACAAAGCCTCCGTATATGTGAGTATGGGCTGAAAGCCCCCGTATGGGCAAAGCCCCCGTATATGTGAGTATGGGCTGAAAGCTCCCGTGTGGGCAAAGCCCCCGTATATGTGAGTATGGACTGAGAGCCCCCGTATATGTAAGTAACCGTAAGGTGACTTAGCTTGAGAAACATCCAGCCGCATTGACCCACAAGAAGCAGTGATACAAGAGAGTGCTGAGGGATTCGACTCAGAGTGATTTCCAAAGCTTCTCGGTCCTGCTGCGAGTCGTTCCTTCGTTGCGTCTATTCGTAGCTCGATGACGCAGTATCTGTCCAAGGTGCATTTCGTGCATTCGGGTGCATTTCGTGTCCTCGTTCCCACTAAACACTCAATATCCGCACAAGGACGCGATTGCTTATACCTTACTCGCAACACAATGTCCGTACAACTGAAACACTATCCGTGCAATAAGGACGCACGTACACGTCTCCCAAGCGTCGTTATAACGCACTTACGTCCACCGAAGAACGCGTACGCAATTCACTATCCGCTCGCAATGTCTGTATTGCTGACGCAATACCAATAAGGGAAGGACGCACGTACACGTCTCCCAAGCGTCGTTATCACGCACTTACGTCCACCGAAGACAGCGGGCGCACTTCGCTATCCGCAATGTCTGTAATGTGTAAGAAACACGTTTGTCCCACGATTTGGGATGTAAGACACGAGTGTGTGTGTACTGAAATTAACAGTATCCCTGAATGAAAGGATATAGAACTGGTAATTTGACTGAATGAGACACTGGTGAGATTTATTAAACACTAAGTGAATGTATTTGATAATTAATAAGTAAAGAAATATTATTTAATGATTAGTCACTCCGACTGATTCGATACCGATACTGAGGAACTCTCGTGAAACTATAGCGACCGAACAGTTTCACGGCTCGAAGGAGAGTCCTCGCGTAGGAATGCGAACGCGGCATATGTATGCTCCTTCTTCGAAGGATCGCGAAGTATATCACGGTGTTTCCGCGTGATCGGTCCTTTGTCGAAACTCGCGCTGTCACGCGTTGCTCACGTGACGTACGCCGGTTCGGCGGTTCGCGTATCGCGCGCGAGCGGTCGCCACGCCGATCAGCTGATTACCTTACAACTCGGCCATGCTGATTCTCAACTTTGTCCCAAAGTTGTCAGTGCAGTTGTCATTGACACTCACTCTTCTCATTAAAAGGATCGGTGTGATGCAGGTATGTTACCATTTATATGTTTTTTACATTAATTATACCTGTCATCCTCGCACGCTTATTCAATACGCTATAACTGATACATTGTATATTCGCACTTAACCTAGTTATTAAACATATTTACATTTAATCTAATCGTTGAACATATTTACATTTAGCCTAATTATAGTTATTTATCAATAGTAAACTTTATTCCTGCTTTTGCAGATTATTCGGTCGAGTCCGAATCTGGTGGTCTATCGATCCTGATCCATGGTTTAGGAGGTCTGACAATAGGATTCCATCGTTGTCCATCGGTTTCGGTAAGGCTAAACCCAGGAATGTCTCTAACGACATACCAATTGTTACCTAAGCTTTTCGCAATTTGATACGGGCCTTTATATTTTGGCTTCAATTTTGCATTTTCGCCTGGTTTCACTCTCTAATTAATATGTAATCGCCTACATTATAAATTGACGGTTTCCTATATTTTTTACCTTTATAATCTCGGTTATATTTGCGGATCATATCCGTCGCTTATTGCGTAGTGTTCCTTAACGCTGTTCTTTGTTTTTCTAGATTGGAATCAACACCAGTCAGTTCCTGCACAAATCGAGCTAATTCACAGTCACCGTGATTTCGTTGATCGAAGCCGAACATCAGCTTCGCCGGGGTGGATTTGACGACTGAATGGTACGTATTATTTATAACATACTGCATAGCACCGAGGTACTGCTTCCAATCTGTTGGCTCCTTCAGCAGTTTTGTCAACGAACTTTTAAGAAATCTGTTCACTCGTTCGGCAATTCCGTTCGCCCAAGGCGCTGCTACGGCTACTTTTCTATGTTTGATATTACGACTCTGCATCTACTCGTTAAACTCTTGTGAGGTGAATGTAGTTCCGCGGTCTGTCACTAGATGCTTTGGATTGCCAAATGTGTTACAAATCTCTTCTAAACAACGTATGGTTTCTTTCGAGGTTGTTGACTTTACTGCGAATAGCCATGTAAATCTTGTAAAAGAGTCTGTTACTAAAAAAATGTGTTTATAGTGACCGGACGTTTCTTGCAACGGCCCAAAATGGTCGGCATGGAGAGTGTCCATGGGGGTTTCCGGAAGCGGAGACAGGATTACCCCCTTCAAAGTGGTTGGGCGCTGCGTCGGCCACAATACAGGTAAGGCAATTATGTATGTAATCGTATATTTTCTTGCGCATAGAAGAAAACCAGTAGGTTCGCGCGATGCCTTCGTATGTTTTCTTCGGCCCGTTATGAGCCATCTCATCATGATACATAAAAATTATATTCCTTATTAATGAAGAAGGTATCACGAATCTTATATGGTCTCCGTCTATCTTATATACTAAGCCGTTTATTAACTTAAATTTATTGCTTTCACTTAATTCTAATTTTTTACTTAATTCTAAAATAAATGGATCGGTCAATTGCCGCAATTCCAATTCCTGTTCCAACGGCAATTGATACGCTACTCAATGCGCGACTCAATGCGTCTACGTGCATCATTCTCTTTGCTGGACGATGAGCTACTTTAAAGCTGTAATTCTGTAAACCTAATGTCCATCTCGCGATTCGAGGGTTTAAGTTCGCTTTATTTATCGCGTACACTATTGCGTTGCAATCCGTAACTACGGTGAACGGGAGACCGTATAAATACAAGTGGAATCTATCTATTGCCCTCACAATGGCTAACATTTCTAATTCGTAACCGTGGTATTTCTTTTCAGCCTCATTGGTGGACTGACTGAAATAGGCGACCGGTGCCCAGCGACTGTCAGGCTGCTTCTGCAGCAAGATTGCACCGAGCCCGAAGCTGGAAGCATCCGTGTGCAGCTCCGTTTTGGCCGAGGGGTTGTATAGGCGCAAAACCGGTGAGGAGGTAAGCTCCTTTTTTAATAACTCGAAGGATTCTCGGCAAGATTCGTTAAATTCGAATTCCACTGATTTCTTAAGGAGATTCTGAAGCGGTCTTGCTTTTACCGTAAAATCGCGTATAAACCTACGAAAGTAATTCGCGAGGCCTAAAAATCTTTGTACCTCTTTGACATTTCGCGGTTGCTTAAGATCTCTTACCGCAGATGTGTGTTTTGGGCTCAGGGTGATACCCTTTTCTGAAATCAAATACCCCAAAAATTCTATTTCCTTTTTGAGAAATTGGCATTTAGCGTAATTCAATTCAAATTCTTTAAAACTATCATGACTTCTCTTAAAATCGCCAAGTTTTCTTCGGTCGACGAGGAAGGAATGAAAACGTCGTCAATATAGGGGAGAGTGGGGCAGGTTGTTACAGGGGGCATGTTGTTACAACATATGTAACGTGAGTGTTGTGTTATCGTAGAAGTCTATTTTGCGTCACGATTGCACTATCTAAGCGTCGTCTGTATGCGAAGTGTAAAGGCAGTGGCACATATGTGGATCAAAGCAGTGTCGATAATATATTCTGTCGTGTCGGAAGTAGTTTCGTAAATTTTCTGAAAATCCAGATATATCTGCGGAACAGTAAGCCGTACAATTAAATAAGTATAACGCTTTCAAAGAAGCATGTTTTACTAATATTTTTCATCTTTGATATTGATCGTAACTTAACACGGGTTCCTAAAAATCAAACATAACCTATAAGATTCTAGTGGGGGCACGTTGTTACATTTTCTTGGGGGCACATTGTTACATGTAACAACTTTCCCCATATCTTTTTATACTGATATTATTTAATGATATCTCATTTTCTATTCGTATTGATATAGATTTGCAAGTATAGTAAGATACATACAAGAGGCGAACCTCTCGTGGAGATACTTCTATTGAAGTTTTTCAAAAAGCTGTGTCTGCAATGTCCCAGGAGAACATGTCGTTGAGAAATGCTGCACTTTTTTTTATTTTTTTTTTAATTTTTTTCAATTTTTTTTCTTTTTTTCTCAAAAAAGTGACGAAAAATTTGCTGGAAAAAAGGACCACAAATCTAAAAAAGGAAAACAAAAGAAACGTGTTAACAAAGATACGGAGTCTGACCAGACAGAGGAAGAAGATGCATTGTGCGTTATTTGCTTGGGACCGTTTTCAGGATCTAAAAATGAGAGCTGGATTCAGTGCACCGCTTGCAAAAGATGGGCGCATGTTTCCTGTGGCAGCGACGATGACTTTTACGTATGCGTACACTGTCAGTCTGACAATGATTAATTATTATATTATTAATCTACTTACTGTTTAATACTTAAATTGCTTATTATTATTACTACTATATTACTACTATTACTAATATTACTTCTATTATTACTACTATACCTACTTATTTTCAAATTTATCTTATATTTTTAGTTTGTAACAACTTACCCCATGCATAGTAACAACGTGCCCCGCCATGGAACACATTGTTACATTCTGCACCAAAATGTTTAAATAATGGTAGATGCTTTTTTATAAATAATTAAACTTAAAACAAATATATTTTTTGTAAGATAAAGGTGTATTGTTTGTCATTCAATATTACATTTTCCGATTTCATAAAATTTTTTGAAGATGAGGTAAAATGTAAAAATTGTAACAACCTGCCCTACTCTCCCCTACACAATGACTTTGTCCCGGATTTGTGGACTTAAAATTTGAATTATTCTTTTCTGGAATTCTGCGGGCGCCTCACAATACCCGAAGGGTAGTCGTGTGAACTCAAATTGACCGTCCGGTGTCGCGAAGGAGAAATATTTCAACGAATCCTTATGTACTCTAATTTGGAAGCTATCTTTGAGGTTGAGCAATGTGAAAACGGATTTAGCTAATTTAGCTAAACGAGCCAGACAATCCTCGATTACTGGGAAAGGGTATTTCTGCTTTTCTACCCGCGCGTTTAATGGGAGATTTATACAGAGTCTCAAGTCCCCATTCTTTTTTCTGACGGGAACTACTCGAGCACAGTACGACGAGCTAGCTTGAATTATACCCCGTTCCAAAAGATTATCGGTTATTTTTCGTATCTGTAACCGTTCTGTGTACGCGAATCGTCTGGGGGCAAAAGCGTAAACAGAGTTGTCCTTAATGTTAACTTTCACTTCGAAATTGTTATCGACCTGTTCGCGACTTTGTTTTTGTACGTCTAACAACAAGCTGTTCAATTGTGATTTGACATTGTGCTCGAAATCTATTTGAATAGAATTTATTATGTTTTCCAGGGGAACAGTATTGTCTTCCGCAACACAATGAGGAAGTTGTGCAAACAACGCGACGCTTTCTCCTGTATCTTCTATCGCCGGTCGATATACCAAGGTGAATTTTTCAGCTTTTGGAAATTCTCTTCCCAATATCAAGTCACCTTCAAAGGTTGTATCCGGCAATACATGAGCCTCTACATTCAAATTTATTTCGTTAAGCGGCGCAATTTCTATCGATATTTTCGCGACTCCTAGCACATTAATCGCGGAATCGGATAAATTTCTAAGTTTCGTTTTAGCGGGCGATAATTCGCTATAATCGCTCTTAACAAATTTCCTAAAAGTCGAGCATTTTATAAATGATACGGGGCTACCGGTATCTATCAGCGCAATAAGATTACAACTATTATCATTAATTTTATTTATTCTAACTAACGGACTAGTGATCTCTAATTTTGTTTTCAGGTGAGATACTACAGTGACAGTTTCCGCCGATGAGGAAGTGGACGCCGATGATGCTGCATTGCAAGACACGGCAGCGGCGGTACCCGCTGACGACGATTTAGTTGTATTTGACTTTAACGAAGGGCAATCGAACTTACGGTGGTTCTTCTTTTTGCAATAAAAATAAATAACCTCAGGCTTACAGTCTTTATGTGGGTGTCCTCTCTTACCGCAATTCCTACACTTCACTTCCCTTGTCCTTGACGGAGATGGTATCCCTTGTTTTCCATCCGTCTCGCTCATCCCCTGGGTGATGTGGCGCATGCGGTTGAGAAACACGTCCATCGAATCTGTTACCATTGAAAGAGCTGTAACTCTAAGTGATCCCTAATTCCTCCAATTAGCAGCTGGATCTCGTCCTGCGCTGGAAGGTCCAGTGTATGAATCAGTGCCAATTTCGCCATCGCGTATTCGTCGAAGGATTCTCTGGATGCTGCTCACTTACGAGCCTCCACCTTCTGCATGGCTCTGTAGAACGGAATCCGGTCGAAGATCTTGATCATTTCTGTTTTCAAGGAGTTCCAAGAACCCAATGCCGGTCCCGACTGAAAGTCGTACCACCGTTTCGCCGTTTTGATGAGCTTACTGGCAGCCGCCAGCAGAGTCACACCATCCGACGCGCCATGAACTTGTGCGATCTTCTATACTCGTCGCACCCATACCTGTATGTTCTCGTCATCTGTCCCAGCAAATTCTGGGATCTGCGTCGCTATCCAGACGACCGCGTTGCCTGAAATCGTACACTCTGACGATCTCGGCGAGACAGGATTGCTCGTCTGCAACTGCAAAGCAGACGAACTTCGTTCTCCGCTGGTCCATGGACTCAGCCGTCGGCTCTCTTGGCGAGCCGGAATTCGAGTCCTCTCTCTGTGAAGCAACTACCTGCAGTATTTGAGCGAAATGCTTTTGCTGTTGCCTCATCATATTTTCCAACGTCGACATCATCCCCTGAAGAAGTCGCGTTGAAACTGGTTCCTTCTGTTGAGGAGCAATTGAGGGGTTGCTTCCTCTCCGAATCTGTCCTGAAGGCACTCCGCTTTCTTGCGGTAAGGACGGTCCGCCCTTCTCCAAATGTACCATTATTGAGTCGATAAGGGAACTCTTATCCCCTGTTCCTGGAAGCCCATAAATCCTGGCTTCGTTCTTGAGCTGCAGTCAGCTGGTCGAGCCTTGAACGTTCCATCTCGTAACGCGCACGAGTGTACACCATGCACAATGTGTATTGCTCGCACTAAACACTTGATTAGACGAACGTCTTTTTCCGTGGTTCCGAAATTCCGCTGGAATTCTCACAAAGCGGAGTCACGCACCGTGTCAAAAAATTGTTCCTCTTTGAGGAGAATGGGCTGAATTCCACTTCTGAGATGTAAGAAACACGTTTGTCCCACGATTTGGTATGTAAGACACGAGTGTGTGTGTATTGAAATTAACAGTATCCCTGAATGAAAAAATATAGAACTGGTAATTTGACTAAATGAGACACTGGTGAGATTTAATAAACACTAAGTGAATGTATTTGATAATTAATAAGTAGAGCAATATTATACAATGATTAGTCACTCCGACTGATTCGATACCGATACTGAGGAACTCTCGTGAAACTATAGCGACCGAACAGTTTCACGGCTCGAAGGAGAGTCCTCGCGCAGGAATGCGAACGCGGCATATGTATGCTCCTTCTTCGAAGGATCGCGAAGTATATCACGGTGTTTCCGCGTGATCGGTCCTTTGTCGAAACTCGCGCTGTCACGCGTCGCTCACGTGACGTACGCCGGTTCGGCGGTTCGCGTATCGCACGCGAGCGGTCGCCGCGCCGATCAGCTGATTACCTTACAAATGCTGACGCAATACCAATGAGGGATGGACGCACGTACACGTCTCCCAAGCGTCTTTATCACCGCCGTCAAATACACACAAGTACGTGTACGCAGCTCACTATCCGCACGCAATGTCTGTATTGCTGACGCAATACCTATGAGGGAAGGACGCACGTACACCAGTGATGCAAACTTGCAGACCGAACAGCATGCTGTAGTAGGTGGTGGGGATAGGGTGGGGATGGCTTTCCGTGGGTGCCAGCGCCGCTCGCACTACGGAAAACCATCCCCACCATATCCCCACCACCTACTACAGCGTGCTGTTCGGTCTGCAAGTTTGCATCACTGACGTACACGTCTCCTAAGCGTCGTTATCACCGCCGTCAAGTACACACAAGTACGTGTACGCAGTTCACATCCGCATGCAATGTCTGTATTGCTGACGCAATAATTGTAATACGCCATTCAATGGCTATTCAAGATCGCGGGAACGCGTCTACTTCGAGTCACGGTCAAACCAACTCTGCCGCCCAAGATGGCCTCGGAAGCGCGTCTCTTCGTGTAGTAATACACGTGCGACTTGTCACGTGGAATCTCTCTCATTCAATTGGTCGATACATCGGAACTGATCGCGGGCTACCAACCACTATGCGCTAGTTAATCCTCGCTAAGATGGCGGCGCGGCCATAATCAAATCATTCTCGCTGAAGTTTATACACATTTAAATGGCAAACGAAACTTTTACTGCACTACATCACAACACTAATGCTGCCCGCCAAAACTATCGCGCCCATAACATGTCGCGTGATGTTTGTTATGATACGTCACTGTATCGCCTGTTCCCGCCATCGCCGCGTCGCACATGCGCGAAAAACCGGGCCAAATCTGGTCACACTGGGTTCAGTAATTTGGCCTGCTCGATCTCTGGATCTGAACCCTTAGATTTTTGGTTATGGGGACACTTAAAGACCTTGGTGTATTCAACACCCGATGACATCCAAACACGGCAGGATCGCATTTTCAATGCGTGTCGGCAAATTTCTGACCAACCAGGTGTATTTGAAAGAGTGCGTGATTCTCTAAGACGTAGGGCTGAAACATGTGTGAGAGTGAATGGCAATCACATAGAGCACCTCCTCTAATGCTGAGTCAGCATTAAAATTTTTTGTTTTTTGTAAAAAAAGTTTTTATTTTGTTATCATACATTTAGTTTCTTTACTTCAGTTTTTTTTATGGAAGATAAATGATTACATTTCATATTAAAATAAAAATTGTTTCTTTATCTCTCTTTGTTTATTTTTTATTTTTTAAGGCACCTAGAAAAAAGATATTTCCATTGTACCCCATTCTCTCCTACTCCTTTGTTCATTACATTTTAAAGATGACACGACTAATAAGAAAATGACAAAAAGCTCAAATAACAAAATAGCTTGTATCTTTGAAGATATTAGTCTTAGGACCCATGTTAATTAGATCTTTTCTTCTTATTTTGATCAATACTACCTGATATCAAAATATGTGACCCTTTTTTTCAACACCATGTATATTACATATTATTACCTATTATTACAAAGTGCGGAGCAGTCAATTTGTCAGAGCATTGGCGTTGTATAGTGTTGAATATCTCGAAGAGCTATTTATAATTTTGGTAAGTATTGTGCCATACACAGAGAACAATATCAATATTGTAAACACTGTGAGATATTCTACTTTGCTTTTTTCTAAGCATAATTACAGCATGATCTTGCACATAGAAAAATAATGTCTTTTATGTTTAGTACATGCAACTTACATCTGTATTCCAATTAGGATAGTATATTATGTAAAAGCTCTGTTATGACCTGATTTTTCCCAAAATCAGTTATTGCAGCATTGTTATTAGTTTCGTCAACGGAACTACGAAACTAATAACTCAAATCTAAATTACTAAATCAGGTTGTTCGCAAGCGAACGAGAGCTCCGAGTCATTCTCACGCTGCGTTGCATCGCCTGTGTTGCATGGCCTGTGCAGCATAGGTGGTAATGCAGCAATGATACACGTGGAAAGTAGCGACGGTAATGTGTGCTACATCGCACGCAGTGCTGTCGTTGCTTTCCATTCACTCTGCACATGGGACTTATGTCCCGTCATCAATATATTAAATAACTTAGCCGCGCTCACGTTAGGCACGCTTAACGAAAGACGGCGGCGCTGCCGTTTAAAAACATGTAAAATCTTGCGATCGTCCCCCAATTGTTTATTAGATTTTTCCGGGCTTTTCTGGGATGTTCCTTTTGTGGCGTCATTTCCTTCAAGAGGAAATGACGACCGGGAAGAACATTCCAGAAAAGCACAGTATAAAAGCGATTGCGGAGTGGGGACGATCGCCAGTCTTGAACACTTCGAGTACGATCCGCAATTCTTTCGTTATTACAATTCGCACGCTGATTAGGATAATCGCCTTTTATCCTTTTGTGAATTCCGTTCGCGATATCAGAGTCGCTTGCTTTGCTCGCTTTGCTCGCTTCTTGTACGCGCGCTCCACGCGTTCGCGGAATTCGTGTTCGCACGCGCTTTAAACGCTTTCGGACGTGTATCACCGCTGTTCACCGCGGACTCGCTCTGTCCGTGCTGCGTATTGCAATCTGAAAGTGTTTGAACTGTGAATAAACTGTGTAAATACTTCTGTGTATATATAAACTTGACTTTTTATTTTTGACTGTGGTGTTAAATATACTTTTGTTAACTTGTTAACACGTTGACTGCCGACTACGAGATAACTCGTAGATTGCGTTCTTTTCTAGGACGCCAACTACGAGTTATCTCGTCCTTGTTTACTTGCCATTTTTGTGCAGCTACGATTAAACTCGGAATATATCAGTGCTAATATCGATAGATGGCTTCTGGGAAAAGAACAAAAAATCAATGCTGGCTTGCATGAACAGAAAATTTATTAAAAAACGAACAAAAAATATAATTATAAAAATTAATTCAAATTCAAGAAATAAAATAATATTTTATTGTTTGTGGAACTTCTTAAAACAATCTTCCACACAAAGGGCTGGCTTCTCTTTACAGGCTGGACAGAAATAACGCGTTTCTCGGCGTTTTTTTGCTTGTGTACATATACGACATGGCTTTGTCGGACGTTGTTTTTTTTCGGTAGGTGGTAGACTCTTTAAATAATGGAGCTCTTGCAATCTAATTTTTTTCGAAACTTGTTGAATCTCTTCTCCAATCAACGCGACGACGAATTCTTCTCTGAACTTTATCAGTTTTATTTTAGAAGAAGTTACTTTCTGAAAAATTTTGTGGGCATTGTGTATATATATCTCTATAATATGTAGTGTACCTTTTTGGGCCATCTAATAGTCTTTCTTAGAGATAAGTAGTACGAAAGCATTTGATCTGATCGGTCAATGCCAGACATTCCATTATTGTAATCTCGAATTATATTCGGTTTCATAGAAATTTTTCCATTGCGATTGGGCACCTCTACCATTTCAACAGCATGCATGTTTGAAATGCTAAGGACATCTCGTTTGTCTTTCCATTTGCATACAGTAACAGGACCATTTTGCTGCCAAATACACTCCCCTTTTTTCAGCTTACGATCTACCACATCCCTGGGGTTTCCTTTTCTGTTATTTCGTAGGGTTCCACACACATAAGTTTTTCGTGTATTTAGCAGTTTTGTAAGAGTAACAGAATTATAAAAATTATCCATGTAAACCGTGTATCCTTTATCGAGATAGTCCTCAAGTAAATGTAAAACAACGTCTGTAGTGTGACCTACATTATTGTCAGTTTCCTCAGATTTTCCGCTGTAAATCTTTATTTTCATTACAAGACCGTCGGACTCACATAGTTCATACAGTTTGATACCATATTTATGTTTTTTATTTTTTATGTATTGGCGGAAAAGCAATCTCCCCCGCCATAGCATCATGGATTCGTCAATACAAATATTTTTATCTGGTACATAGTTTTCACGCATAATATTATTGAAATGATTTAGTATTGGTCTCACCTTGTATAATCTGTCGGCAGATAGTATTGAGTTATCAACCAAATGAAAATAACGAAGTAACAACTGGAATCGATTTCGACTCATATGTGAGCGCCAAAAGTTTACATTATATAGCTTGTTTGTGCTTCAGTAATGTTCAATTGATGGAAAAGTACAAGGTCCCATTTGCAACAAAAGTCCAATAAAAACTTTCATCTCTGCAGCACTGACGTCTTGCCACTTTGATAACCTATTAGATTTTTTTATTGCTTTGCGTTTTTCAATTTCTTGCGCAGCATATAAATTAGTTTGTTCCACCAGTAATGCAAGAAACTCATCCGAAAAAAATAAGTCCACCAGCGTTTGTACTGTAAAATTTGACGTATCCAATTTCACACCAACATTTTCTTGGAAAATAAATAATTCAGGATTTTGTTGAATTTCTGTCCACAAATTATCATTCGCATTTGATGTTGTTGCTTGGGAACCATCGTCATTATCTTCAGGTTCGGAGACGACTTCATCTTCACCATCACTTGAATTCTCAGAAGGTTCATAATCGCTACTGTCGTTACCATCCTCGTCAAATTCTGAATCACTTAGATTTGCGTAGTACTCAATTTCATTTTGAGTCAGGGGTCTTTTCTTATCCATATTGGGTTCTTGATAATTTAATTATAACAATAATTATTTATAAAACAAGACACTCAAGAAAGACGTAAATGTGATGCACTCGACAATTTCTGAGATACTACTGACGAATATGGACGGGTATCTATGATTCAGCTTTAGCGAAGCGACAGGTCGAAGCGTGTCTGCGTGCGAATTAACTCGTAGTTGGCTTCCGCGAAGAGATTTCTGTTACAGAAGCCAACTACGAGATAATTAACAAGACCTTTTTTTAAAAAAAACACATTTTTTATGCTTTTTGATGATAACTATGCACTAGAATTAGAGTTTTTAATAATATGATGTGATTAAATCAAATTGTCATTTTAGGCCAGATTTCTGAAAATTACCGTGACAGTCAACGTGTTAAAAACTTGCGTGTGTTCTTTTGTGTGTGCGCGCTCGTAACTTTCTTTCCGATTCCTAACGGCTTCATTCCGCACCAAACACAGGTCATAATCAAAAAGTATAACGAGGTCACCAGAAAATACAACTGCTGATCCGAATCTCAGTCAGCAGTTGCATAATCTGTTATGCAACAGAAACGAGGGCACCGATGCCCTTTTAACACGATGCGCCGAACGCATCGCGGGCAGTGACAAGAAGAGAGTGACAAGCGAGCAGTCTTCCTCGCCTTTGTGTAACGTACGAACTTTCTCAATAAGCGGCAGTGTAAAGTGCGTGAATAAATCAGTCAAAATCAAGGAAAAGTGTTTCTTTATTTAACCAACGACATCACCACCAAAGATGGTACAAGTGCCTTTCCCGATCTAGTAGCCTCGACGGACGACGAACCTCAGTCCTGTGCCTACCCCAGTCACAACAACTGGTGTCAGAAGTGGGATCCGTCAATTCGGAGGCAGCAGCAGCGGTCCAGGAAGGCCTAGGAAGCTAAAAGAAAAAAAGGATCGAAATTCGGCAAGGTACATCCCAAGAGGAGCAGCTGAAACCTGAGATCCCCGGAGCGAGAAACACCAGGTGGCAGCCGACGAAGCGGATAAGCAGCGCAACGTGCAACCCGACACGGCCCCGACCTACCACAACGGTGACTCGCCGATAAGCAGGCAGCAAAAACACGACAGCAGCAGATAGCGAACAAAATGCGATGCGCGACGTTACTGTAAGTCCTAGAAATTAAGCACACAACGTAAATGTCAGAAAACACACACTCGCCTACACACCGAAACACGTCGTGGCCATATAGCGATCCAGCCCGACATTCGATTAGGCCTAGCTCCCTAAGTCCTGTTCGGATAATAGAGGAAGCAGTCCGCGACATCCGCGATAACGTACGGCAGAACTTAGAAACCAGATATTCAAACGAAAGCTCACCCGAGCCAGAGCTCCATCCAAATGTTATAAGAGAACGCGAATTCACTTTCGGAGAAACAGACATTACCCTAACACCGTTCAACGACAATCGCGACGGAAACAAAATACATCCGTCGCTACCATACGCGAGATCAAATATCACCGACCGTACAGACAATAGAATCTTTCGTAGAAAAGTATTCTCGCTACCGTCATTCATTAATCCCGTGTTCGACCCGGAAGAGGGATTTACCGCGACAAGAAATATAAACCGTCAAGAAATGGCGACTCAGCGGAATCCGGCCAGCGAAGCGGTGATCAGGGAAAGACAAATAACAAACGCGGAAATAAACGCGGAGATAGATCGATTCAGAACGACTACTCCCCACGCGATCAAGGTCACCCCCAAACGGCAACAGAATCTGCCCAAGAAGCAAAACTAGATAGACTGCTAGAATGCATGCTCTCCTTGCAAGAACGCGTCGCGTTCCAGATGGAATTATATTACGGTCGCCGAAGTGATAAAATTCGACGCGGAAATAACGCGCCGTTAGAGATAACATAAGGACGCTCAATAAGAGACGTAAGGAACCGGAATGAATCCACGATCAGTTTCCTAGGTTAAGTTTAAAGGAAGTGCGTAACATGATCCCAGAGATCAACGGCACATCACGACCACGCGTATGAGAATTTCTAAACGCATGCACATACGCGATGAAAAACATTCATCCGGCAGATGAATTAACACTGCTAGAAACAATAGTTTGCACTAAATTCAAAGGCAAAGCAATGATGGACTTTCACACGAAAGATATCCTAAAAAACCTCGCCCATTTTGAGCCATCTGCACCCAATCATCAATCATATAAAATTTTGTAGATACTAATGGTAGAATTAAGGAAAAAATAGATTTAGTTCTTCAAACCCCCGCCGAAAGTAGTTCTGACCTCCTAATAATGTCATTTTATTCGTTAGACGACTCATCATCAGAGCTGTCAACACGATAAATATGTCGTTGCTATGCTCGGAAGATATTCGTATGTTATTGGAAAGATATTTAGCGTAATTTAGTGGAAGTGACGACACAGCCACGCTAGAGTGGGTGGAGGGGATGACTGTCCGAGGGCGCTCAGCACTCGGCTAGTGTAGAGACCCTTAAATTAGAGTCTGGCCATCAAGCGATTTTGTCAAAATCCTGCGAGAGAGAAAGATATATTCGCTATCTCTTTCTCTATAACCTAGCTCTTTCTGACGCATTTATGCATATGGCTACGTTTGCACATGTCTACGTTTGTTTTAAGTAAAATTTGTAATAATTATGTAAAAAATTGTGTGAAAATGGGTGGATGTGTAGCACCGTTTTGCAATAATTCATCATCAAAAGGTTATATTATGAAGATATTTCCTAAAGATCCTGTACGTCGAGCTTTATGGGCACAGAATGTTCCGCGTGAAAATTGGGCACCAACAAACAATTCTGTTCTTTGTGAGGTTAGTAGTAATATATTAGTTTCTTATAATCAAATAATTATAATGATTGAAATTAATTTAATAAACTTTTTAAAAATTTGTGTTTTTCTTCATGACACATGATTAAATTATATAATTAACCATTGTTTTATGTAGGTTCATTTTGCCCCAGAAATGTGGGAACCTAGCCGCAAACAGAAATTAAAACAAGATGCAATACCAACAATCTTTGGATTTTTTGTAAAAAAGCAAGTATCAACGAGAGAAAATGATAGCGATAATAACATAACCAGTGATACACAAAATGAATGTACAAATGAAGAAGTTAATATAGAAACAGTAAGTTCTATTATAAAAGAAAAAGTATGATATAACATTTTATTATAATATATACAATATTTTCAGGTTATTGACACAGAACCTACAACTTCAAAAATAGTATCTGAATGTCGAGGAAGTAAAAAAGAAAATGAGAAGTATAAAGAATTGGTGAACAAACAGCAACAACGTCTTATCATTATGAGAAAAAAAATAAAAGCTCTGCAATTTGCAAATAGAATGCTAAAAAGCAAAATGGATAATAGTATATATAAAAAATCTTTACATGTAATATTTAATGAAGACCAAGTAAGAGCATTATTGTTAAAAAAAAATATTCGTAATTGGTCGAACAAGACAGTACAGCGTGCTTTAAAATTAAAATTTGCTTGCGGAGTTAATGGTTACGAGGAAATGCTTCGGCAAGGAATACCACTACCTAGTTTAAGAACATTGCGGAGAAAGTTGGAAGACTTCAAATTTGAACCTGGAATATCGAATCAAATGTTCGAATTTCTAAACTTGAAAAAATCTTCTTTTAACAAGGAAACAGATATCGAATGTGGGTTAATATTTGATGAAATGGCTATTACATCAAAAAAATGTTATAATCCTGCAACGGGATCATTAGTAGGAGATATAACATTTCCCGGTGGAAAAGGTATAGCTACGCATGCTCTTGTTTTCATGCTTGTGGGTATTAGTAGTCGATGGAAGCATGTCATAGGCTATCATTTTACAGGAAATAGTTTCAATAGCAATACTTTAAAAGACATTATTTTTCAGATCATTAGTATCACAGAGGAACTTGGTTTCCACGTCAACTTTATTACATCCGACATGGGTTCCGGGAATACTGGTTTATGGAAATTGTTAAATATTAGCACCGGTAGATTTTGTAAACTTAAGAATTATATCACCCATCCATGTGATTCCGCTCGCTATTTATATATTATTGCCGATACGCCCCACATTTTTAAAAATTTAAAACAAGCTTTACTTAGCAATGGAGTATTAACCATTTCTGACGATATTGCCCGTAAATATAATTTACCTTCGAATACAATAGAATTAAGACATTTTAATGAACTAATAGATATTCAAGAAAATTCTGAATTGCTGTTAACACCCAAATTTACGGTAGATGATATAAAGTGCAATAATTTCAGTAAAATGAAGGTGAATAAAGCCAAACATGTATTTTCCAATGACGTAAGTTCTTCATTTACATTATTAGCAGAGGAGAATGACAGACAAGAGTTTATAACGACTGCGTGGTTTGTCAACATTGTTTCAAAATGGTTTTCTCTAATGACGTCAAGATATTATAAAATAGCATTAGGTACAAAAGATAATAAGTTATATAACGAAAATATTGCTTTTTTACATGAAATTATTAATATTTTTAGTAAATTACAAATAGGTAATGGAGGATTTAAACCCGTGCAAAGAGGTATAATGATAAGTACACAATCCATCATTGATTTAACAGAATATCTAATTACAAAAAAGAACTTTCAATATGTTTTAACATCAAGATTTACACAAGATTGCATCGAAAACCTTTTTTCTCAAATAAGACAAAAAAATGTTATACCTCATCCACTCCAATTTACTAATGATTTAAAATTAATTGCTATCGCAATGTATATGAGAGATATTAACAATACTAGTTACGACAATGACGATCGACAATATCTCACAGGATTTCTTGAATATTTATCGGAAAAAAAGAAAGAAAAACCATCTGTGTTTGATAAAATAACAAAACCTCTTCAGATTCCCCCCTTTAATAAAAATATTATAACAAAAATGTCGCATTTGGAATTAAATTCTTTGTACAATATTGCTGGTTATATTATAACATCTATTGTCAAAATATGTACATCATGTAAAAAATGTATACAATCAGTAGTATCATTAACTCCATTGCGCTTTTCGTTTACAAAATTTGTACGACTGAAATGTTATAAAACACATTCATTATGTTTTGTTAACTTAAAAACATTTCAAGTGTTTATACAATTAGAACAGAGATTTCGTTATTATTCAAATTATTTTAAAAATATACAAAATGTTAATTGGACATCATTCCTATGCGAACAATTTGCAACAGTTCACGCTGATCATATTTTAAATTGTCATTATTTATATACTAAAATTATAAGAAGATTTGCAATATTTAGACTAAAAATTTATAATAAAAAAAATACACAATGTAAACGGTATGACAGCAAATCTATGGCAATGCATACTCTTCTTTAATAATATGTAATAATTTTTCACAATATAAAAGATATTTTAATAAATAATTGTGCACTTATTTTCTTTTGCATAAATTGCATTTTTTTCTGTTTTATGTGCAACTGAACACACTTAAAATATAAAGAATTTCTTAGGATGTATTATTTTAATGTTTTATATAAATAGAAAATAAAATTTTGTGTTTTCTTAAAACATTTATTTTCTTTATTTGTGTTACTAAAATATATTTAAACTAATCTCAAGGTTATTAGCATTCAAATATGAGCGGGAGTTGACAAAACATGGCGGACCAATCAAAATTGGCTGTCTTATGGCCAGACTCTAATTTAAGGGTCTCTAGGCTAGTGTAGAGACCCTTTACTAGAGACCGGCCATCTGGGGGTTCCGCGTGATTGGTGCACGTGAC
>CABEGB010000394.1:0-38854 GCA_901521435.1 Crematogaster levior | reverse complement strand
GGTGACAACAGATTGGCGACAGAATGAGTAGAATCTATTGATAGGTCCATAATCATCTGTGTTAGCAATCTCCCTAACAGCACAGATGTCTCGAGGACGTCCCTTTGTCTTCAGGATGTTTCTGGAATGTCCCCAGGAGATCTTGTGCTGTCTGGGCTGCTGTTGACAAGCCTGTTGATAGGATCTAATATCAGATTAGTGACAGAAAACACACAGATTCTGCTTACATATTCTGAGTACATTTTAGCTATGTGCATTATGTTACACAAAGCTAGTTTATTAGTTATCTATTATTTTAGGAGACATTTTAGATAATGTAGAGGTTGAAAAATACTCAAGTTTATGTAAGGGTAATAGCGTTTATTCTCAATAATATAACGATAGTAATGAATCCAGTGAAGTGAGACCGGTTTAGTGGAAAATCAGAGGAATCTACTCGAAGTGTGTCTTTTCCGACTTCTCGGCTGGTAAAAACTGAACTAACTTAAAAACGAACGCTCGCATGTCTGCTCGCCCTCCTCCCCACGCGCGCCTGACGTCGATCGTTTTCGAATGCTGCCGATCTTCACAGCGGGTGTGCCCTTTACAACCTCGACGCACTTAAAGATAGATATATAAAACGATCTACGCGAATACAACCTAATCCTACACTCGGCCATTCGACTGATAGCTATCCTCAGATATCGTTCCTCCGTCATCAGGGATATCCTCTCGCAAATCGGTCCATGGTTTCATGTGGTCGGCAGCTGTCGACGTATTCCGTGGGCCTTCATTTTCTCCTACCTTTTCTACAATATAACGGTCGTTACGCAGAACCCGTTTAATCCGGTAAGGGCCTAGGTACTTGGTACAGAATTTCTGTCCTGGTCCTCCTTGCGTCCGCTGGATTGCTACCAGATCACCTTCAGCGTAACTATTCGGTTCCTTCCGTTTGCCGTCATAACTTCTTTTATTCTCGGCTTGAATCTTAGAAATTGCTTTACGAGCTCCTTCTCGTAATTGGTCACGCTCTTCTTGAAAAATAACGGCGTTTTCAGCCTCTAGGATATCCTTTATCCGAGGATCGTCTCGGAGCCTCACATGTGTTCCAAACAAAAGATAGAACGGAGCCATTCCCGTACTTCGACTGGGTACATGATTTATATATTGTTGCGCCCGTGCAGCAAATTTATGCCACTGAGCTGGCTGCGGCATCGACAGCTTAGTCAACAATGGAATTAGTATGCGATTTATTCGCTCAACTTGACCATTGCCTCTTGGTACGCCGGTAACGATCAGACTGTGTTCGATTTCCTCGTCTTTGCAATATGTTTTAAAATTCTCTGACGTGAACGCTGTTCCTCGATCAGAAATGATTCGTCTCGGATTCCCGAAAATGGCTGCTTGTTTCATCAAATGGTTGAGAACCTCCGCTGTACTGGTACTTTTCGTGGGGTATAGCCTTACAAATTTAGTAAAGGCGTCTACGACTGCGAATATGTATTGGTACCTTTTTTGCGTAGACGACATTGGACCCAAGTGGTCTATGTGGTACGTATCCAAGGGCACCTCCTTACTGATCGGGTGGAGTAATCCCTCCTGCCTGCCCGTCTTTTTCGTGGCTAGAATGCACGCGAGACAATTTTGAATTACCTTTCCAACTTTTGCGTGTATATTTTCAAACCAGTAATCAGCTTTTAATAATTGTTCCGTCTTAGCGCTTCCAAAATGTCCACGCTCGTGAATCTGTCGAATTATCGTCGTCTGCATTAATTTCGGTACAACGATCGGAGTGTCGCCATCGATTTCCTTGCACAATAGTCCGTTCATCATCGTAAAGCCGCTCGATCGTCCTTTCTCTACCTGTTTTATAATATTTCTTAATTGCTCGTCTTCCATCTGGTTCCGACGTAGTTTTGCCAGTATGCCCTCATGGCATTCTTCTATCATCATACATAGCTGCGGGTAATGGATGCCGATTCAACGCATCCACGTGTTTCATGATAGTACCTGGGCGATGTACTATTGAATATTGAAAATCCTCAAGGAAGAGTGCCCACCTCGCTACTTGAGCACAAATATCCTTCTTTTTCATAGTTTGCATAAACGCCTTGCAGTCAGTTACAATAGTGAATGGAATTCCAATCAGATACACTCGAAACTTCTTTAATGCTTTTATGATCGCTAATACTTCTAACTTATAGCTATCGTACTTCGCTTCGGTCAGCGTGGTTTTTCCGCTCGCATAGTATACAGGTAACAGGGTGAAACATACGACTTTCGTTATCGCGCTGTAAAAGTATAGCACCGAATCCCAGAGCGGATGCGTCGGTATGCAACTCAGTCTCCGCCATCGGGCAATACAACCTTAATACAGGCCTCCCGCTGAGAGCCTGTTTCAACTGGTCAAACGCGTGCTTTTGCTCCTTTCCGAAAACAAACTTCGTTCCATCCTTTAACAAGTCGCTTAACGGTCGGGCTATATACGCATACTTGGGTATAAACTTACGAAAATATCCGGTCAATCCTAAAAACCCTTGTACGGCACGTACGCCGGTCGGCGTCGGAAAGCGCTCTACGGCCTTAGTTTTTTCTTCGGATGGAGTAATCTCCCCGTTCTCTATTACGTATCCTAGATAATTTACTTTCGACTTTAACAACTGACACTTTTTCCAGTTAAAGGATAACCCGTATTTAGCTGCTGTTTCTAATACTAGTCTGAGATGCGACAATCCATTTCGAATATTAGTCGACGGAATAATCACATCATCCATGTATACCGCAACAATTTTCTTCGTCGTTAATTCGTGAAAGACGGCATTGACATACTTTTGAAAATATGCCGGAGACATGCTTAAACCAAACGGCATCTTCAAAAATTCATAGTGTCCATTCGGAATAATGAACGCGGTATACTTTCGGCTCGACTCTTCGATAGCTACATGGAAAAATCCGTTCTTAAGATCTAACGTGCTATACACTTTGGCGCCTTGTAGAAGATCCAATTGGTCTTCGATCAGCGGCAGAGGGTAACGTTTTAACTATCTTTTCGTTCAACTTCCTATAATCTACACATATTCTCGTTGCGCCGTCTTTTTTCTTTGCCAGCACTATAGGGCTTGCATAATCCGAATACGAAGGTCGTATTATTTCTTCTTTGAGCCATACTCGAATTTGCGCTTCTACCTCGGCTTTCTCTAATGTAGATAATCTACGTGCGCTCTGCGTAACCGGGATGTCATCTCTAACAACAATATTCATCCGAATACCTACGTCCTTTTCCTTCTGAGGTCTATAGTCGCCTATCAAACGTTTTATTTCGTCTTTAACATCATCGTCTTTAACGTGTGACAAGTCTACTACTTCGTCGTTCTGTACTACGTCTATCTTATAAACCTCCGGTACTTCGACGTTATCGTTCTCGATTCTTGAAATGCTTACGATACCTTTCTTTATGAAAACTTCGACTTGATTCAGGAAATCAGACCCGATAAGTAAACCGTGTGGGATTACCCCGTCGCGAACAACATGTACAACAATATCGTAAATTTCCATATCAATGCAAACTTTTAAACGTGTATCCCCTAACGCCGCGTTTTCTACTGAGCCTGCCCCTCGGAATGTTATCGTTCGGTTACCAAGGGTCGGCGACCCGATCTGCTTATGTCGTTCTTCGCACATTAAACTAATGTCGCTACCTGTGTCTATTATGGCGCTCAATTTCACACCGTTTATAACGACATCCTTACAACATTTTCCGGAAACGGATTGCACAACATTACAATCTTTTTTCTTTCTTGCGTCTTTACTTTCCGGGCATCTCGCCGCTATGTGACCGTATTTATTACACCCGAAACATTTCATTCCTTGCTCTTTTGACGGACACGCTATACTTAAATGGCTACCGTCGCCGCAGTTATAACAACGTTTCGCGTCTCGTCTCGCATTTTTATGGTCCGCGCCCGACAACGATTTCTTTTTGTTTTCGTTCGGCTTGGGCTTCATTTTATCGCGCATCTCGACGTATATATCGAACCTGTCTTTCAATTCGCGAATGGATTTAGCACCGTACAAAACTGACTTACGATATCCTTCGTCATCGATACCATCGATGATGTATTGTATGACTGCCTTTTTCTCGACGTTTGCTCGTGCAGCTATCTCCACCATCTTATAACAATACTCATGATACGATTCGTCCGTCTTCTTCTTTCTTCGTTGCAGTTCCTTATGTACCGCTCGGCTATCCACCTTTAATGAAAATTCCGTCTTCAGCGCAGTCTTGATAGCGCGCCACGTCTTTCCACCGTCGGCCTTGACAAATAAACGAGCAGAGCCGCGTAGTAACCTCTTTGCGTAAATGGTCTTCTGGATCAGATTCCACTCGCATAATTCTGCCAGGTCCTCAAATTCTTTAATCCATGACTCTACGTTTTTGCCGTCATCGCCGTTGAAAGTGTCAATGGATTCCTCTACGTCTTTAAAAGTAGGCACAAATTTTGATCACTTTCGTCGTCCTTCGTCTTTTCGACCACTATTAGCGCCGGCGTCATCTTGTATATCGTCGTCCTGTTCGTCGTCGCTCTCGCTGCTGGATTCGTCGTCGTCTTTTCCGTCTTCGTGTTGATCGTCCAGAACTAGAGCCGCCTTCAATCGTGCCACCAGGTCGACTTTGTTGCCCGTTACTTTCAGCTTGCGTCGTTTGAGCTCTTCCTTCATCTGGGCTACCGTCATCGTGTCGATCTGTAATTCGTCGTCTTCTCGTCTTTCGTTGCTGTCCGACATGTTTCTCTTCCGGTTTTTCTCGACTTCGATCCCGGCTGAGCCCCCAATTGTAGAGGTTGAAAAACACCCAAGTTTATGTAAGGGTAATAGCGTTTATTCTCAATAATATAACGATAGTAATGGATCCAGTGAAGTGAGACCGGTTTAGTGGAAAATCAGAGGAATCTACTCGAAGTGTGTCTTTTCCGACTTCTCGGCTGGTAAAAACTGAACTAACTTAAAAACGAACGCTCACATGTCTGCTCGCCCTCCTCCCCACGCGCGCCTGACGTCGATCGTTTCCGAATGCTGCCGATCTTCACAGCGGGTGTGCCCTTTACAACCTCGACGCACTTAAAGATAGATATATAAAACGATCTACGCGAATACCCTAATCCTACAATAATATGTAATCAATAAATTGGGTTTGTGTAAGATATTATACATAACTAGAAAACACTCTGTCAGCAGGATCTCCATGGTTTCTGATATTGATTTGTTAGCAAGCCTGTTCGATTTCTGTCAACAATATATGCTGTCAGATTCTGTCAGCAGACTCTGTAGCCGACATTACTCTGCCAACATCATCTGATAAACAGATTCTATGTGCAACCTGCCTTTCTGTCAAGATTGCTAAAAGATTCTGCTCAAAATCTACTTTTGCAGATTTGGCTATCTGAGATTGTGCTAATTTGTATTAGTCCAAGAGCCCATGACATGAATTTGGGTAGGTGTTTTAGGCAACTTGAAATTATAAAAATAAGTAAATTTGAATGTGTGCGATTACGGAATGAAGAGTCTGGCAAAAAGTTTGCGGTTATTTTGCAACTGCGCAGCCTAGTACATTTAAAAAGAAAAAGCATAATCAAAAATAATACTTTTGGCAAAATAAAATTTAGTTATTTTTTAACTTTAGCACCTATAGAAATAAAAAATCAAAATGCCAGACGTTTTGAATGGTTCTGAAATATAGCCAGAGAGAGATTGCCCCCCACGTGACTTGTGAGTTTAGTGTCGTGGCGATCTTTGGGGCAATCTCTCTGGCTATATTTCAGAAACACCTAAAACACCTACCCAAATTCATGTCATGGGCTCTTGGACTATATAGTGTACATATTTTGTACTTTTTCAGAAATATGGCTTATGCAGTCGTGAAATTTCTTGATGATGGCGCTATAAATGAAATACCAACAAAATGGCTTTATAAAGAAGGGGACAAAATATATTGGTGGCTACCAACAAATACAAAAAACTTATCATCTTTAATATTAAAACGTATAGAACCGGATATTAAAACATGGATGCAGCTTCCAATATTAGTCGAAAAATACTGTGGTAAGAATATATCTTAAACACAAATATCTTTTCCATTAATATTTTATTGCAACTTTACTATATGTATAAAATGTTTTTAAAGGTTCACATTAGAAAAAGCTCGAAAGGTTGCGGGAAATGAAAATTATACTTCTACAGATGAAATTGAATTAGGAAAAGGGCACAGAAAAAAATGCCCAGAACTTTCTACTCGGATAATGATAACGAAGAAAGCAATATAGATGAAAAAGATAAAAAAAGGTTACTCCAAAAAATATTACAATTGCTATTCAAGAGTTTGGTCTATAAACGAAACTGATAATACTGCTGATTACATTATTTTCATCACTTTCAAATGCTTCTTCTAAAAAAGAAAGAAGTGAGTATCAATTTCAAATGTGTTAAGTAAAAATACGAGGGCAGTCCGATAAGTACTTAGCCTACAAAAGAAAAACGAAAATTTTGGAAAAGTGGCGATTTATTTTTCAACATATTCTCCTTTTAGCTCGATACACTTGACCCAGCGATGCTCCAACTTCTTTAACCCATCTGAAAAATACGTTTTCTCGAGGTCTGCAAAGTAGGCCTCCGTGGCGGCGATGACCTCCTCATTCGACTCAAATTTCTGCCCGGCGAGTGACTTTTTCAAGTTTGGAAACAAAAAAAAGTCGCACGGGGCCAAATCTGGAGAATACGGTGGATGGGGCAGCAGTTCGTAGTGCAATTCGACCAAAACCGACCGATATTGCTCTTTTTCCATTTTTCTAAAATCCGCGAACACAACCGCTTCCACACGCGATCAAAACAAAACTACGAGTCCGATTCGGCTGAAATTTTGACAGTAGCCGTTTACGAGAATGTACTACACGATAGTAAATCTCTCTTGCGATACTGGCACCATCGGGCGGTGAGGCTAAGTACTTATCGGACCGCCCTCGTATAACATGAATATATTCAATCAATCAAGTATATTTAATAGTCCATTTATTTGAATACATATAAACATAAAAAGGCATAAATATAGTTACAATTTTTAATGTCATTAAATGTGTTTCATATATATCACATAAAACATATATGTGTACAGAAAATGGATAAATATTTCCAGAACAAATGCAGTAAAAAGAAAAGTATATAAGAAAATTACCTGCCAAGAATATCCATACAGACTGTGACTCCGAAGGAAACAATATGAATGACCATAATAACATATCGAAAGTTCCAACACAGACAGAGATACCACAATAGCCTCATTGTAAAAATGTGATTTTTAATAGACATACTGGGTGTCCATCAATTTTAACATTTTCAGAGGATAATGACGAAAACAGTAAGTAATAAAATAAAATAGTAAACATAAAGTAAATGTTTATATATAATAATATTTCTAGACATATCTTTAATTTTTTATTATATATTCATTATTATATACAGGGTGGACCATTTTAATCTATAATGGAAAATATGTCGGAATGTTGGTGAGATACAAGAAAATGTTTTAGACAAAAGTTTTGTGACTTCGAGGGGGACATAAGATGGTGTCATTGGTTTGACCTTGAAGAATTATTTGAAAGTCACATGAAAGTCACCTCAATTTTTTTAAATGGCATCCCCTATTTTTTATTGCATATTCTTGTAGCTTATCTCGAGACCTTTCCAAAACACTATAAATAAATGTTTTTTCGTTAAATATTTTCCGAGTTATAAGGCTTGAAATAATTTCTTAATTTTACATAAACTATAAAATATCTCGTAAAATATTCACTTTTCGATGACCTTACCTCAATACTTTTATGCACAGAATAATGAGAGGAATCAATTGGTGTAAAGAAAACACATAGTTGTTTTTAAGAAAATATATGTAATTGTTAATTACAAATTGCACATTTTTTCTTAAAAACAACTATGTGTTTTCTTTACACCAATTGATTTCTCTCATTATTCTGTGCATAAAAGTATTGAGGTAAGATCATCGAAAAGTAAATATTTTACGAGATATTTTATAGTTTATGTAAAATTAAGAAATTATTTCAAGCCTTATAACTCGGAAAATATTTAACGAAAAAACATTTATTTATAGTGTTTTGGAAAGGTCTCGAGATAAGCTACAAGAATATGCAATAAAAAATAGGGGATGCCATTTAAAAAAATTGAGGTGACTTTCATGTGACTTTCAAATAATTCTTCAAGGTCAAACCAATGACACCATCTTATGTCCCCCTCGAAGTCACAAAACTTTTGTCTAAAACATTTTCTTGTATCTCACCAACATTCCGACATATTTTCCATTATAGATTAAAATGGTCCACCCTGTATATAGTATAATATAATACATATATAATAATAAAAAATAAAACATTATAAATTTTGAAACATCTTGTGTATTTCCAAAAATAATGATGTTTTCAGGAAATTTATCGTAAGTTTCAAAAAATATAACAGAAGAGAATATAAATATAAACAAAAGTAAATATGATGAAATAATAAGTATGTAATTCAAATATTGAAAATAAATTTATATTTTTCTAAATAGATTTTCTTCGAACTAAGTTTATATTATAACTATTGTGTTTGTTTTAGATAATACTCATATTTTAATAAGAATGGTAGCTAAATTACAAGTGCAAGTAAAAGACGTTATGCAACGTATTGACAGATTTACGCCTACGATAAAAATAACTTGCTCAATAGAACGTGTTAACAATTGTTTGCCTTTAAAAGCAATAAATGATATTAAAGATATCGAAACTCGATTACAAGAAGAAAATTTTTTTAAGGAATATGTAAGTAAGAAGTGTACATAAAAAAAGTAACATTTTTATTGTGTTTTTCATTATTAATTTTAAATTTCTAGAAAGTCTTTATACAAAAAGTAGGTAGTCACACACCTAAAGGAAATATTCAAAATGCTTTAGCACGACTATTTTCTAACGAATGCACTCTTGAGTGTTCATGGAAAGGATAGCGCCAAAACTTTGCTGTATACAAATTACGTATGATTGCTGTTATAAAAGGTCTGTATAAAGTATATATATATATATATATATCATATATATATTTCTTTGTAAAATTTAATTAAGGATAATATATATATATATATATATATATATATAACTTTAATTAAATTTTACAAAAGAAATAAAATAAAATATATTTTTTGTTTCAGAAGTTATTTTAGAGTTGCATGCGACCTTAAGGAGGTCATCCCATGACAAGTCCAAAAAATCGAAAATTTTTTTTTGCATAGATTGCTTTTATAATATAGATATACAGGTGAAATGATTTTTCAGTATTCGAAGTCGTTGGAAAGTTACAGATGTAGAACGGAACAGGTGTTTGGAGTGTGCGGTCGAGCGCCCGGCAGGGCGAAACATCGGACCCTTTGTAATGTGATTTTGCTACTACCTAGAACCTTTCTGGGTAATGCTCATTTAGAAGGGTGCTGATTTATTAGAAATTCCTATGTCAAATGAAACGCTACAATAATGGTTAGTTTAGTCTTGGCTTGACGTTCAAGCAGTGTCTGATTTAGCTTCGCTCTGCGCATCGTGAGTGATTTTTGTATAAAAAATGAGTGACAAAAAGGAAGTAGATATGATCTTGCACATGCTGATTGCACCAAGAAACGAAAGTTTCGTGGCAATCAGTATACAGTTGAGCAAAGTACAAAATATACTTCAACATCAGCGAAGAAACTTTTAGGTAAACGATAAACCTTTGACAGCAGAAGTGCAGAAAGTCATCAAACCAATATACAAAGACTTGACTAAAGATGATCTATTGACCAGATGTTTGGAAGCGGAAATTCAAAATACGAGTCACTCGATTCATTGATCTGGACTTTCGCTCCCAAACACCTTCAGTCTAGTCTAAAAATTGTGGAAATTGTCACTTTTTTAGCTCTGATGATCTTTAATGAAGGATTTCAAACAATTCTGAAGGCAATGAATACAATAGGATGTGAAATTGGCCGCGAAACCCAAACTTATGTTCATCATCGCGATCAAGCTCGCATCGATTGCTCCGAGCGACGCTCGGGTGATTTCGCAAAACAAGCCAGGATTGAAGCCAGGGAAGAACAAGCGGCTTCACAGGACTTCTACGAGGCAGAGGAAGGCGTGTTATATGGACCAGGCATAGCAGACTAATGGCGAATCAAAATTTTCTTTGTGTAAATCGTACTTGAACTTTTAAACGCGTTTTTCTCAAAACTGTATTTTTTAAACTGGCTGCCATGGTATCTCAAAAACTATTAAACGGATTTTGCTCAAATTTGTATGGTATATTTAGTATATCTATAGTTCTCGCCTGAACTAAAACAATTCTCATATTTGACGTAGTTTTTTTTTAAGCTGAAAAAATCGGAAAAAATGACAAAACTTAATTTTTAAAACCGTGCCAAAAATTCAATTTTTAATATTTTTATTTTATTTTAGTTCCGGCGATAGCCACAGGTTACAAATTAAAATTTGATTGCCGTTTGATTTTTTATTTCAGATAAGCAAAATCTCCGGAATCATAGCAGTCATCAACTAACTTTTTTTTTACATGAGTGTCTTTCGAACGATATAAAGTCGATTCAGCTCCATAATTTGGTTTGAAAAAATTCTGAGTGATTGTTAAAATGTTAATAAATATGTGGTAAAAATTCAAAGATAGTATGTTTTAATAGTTCATCAAAAAAAATTCCCCAAAAAACGAAAAAAAAAACAACCATCACATGGCATGACTCCTTTAACAGAGAAAGAATTTGATTATTACTTATCTCTATTATTTTTGTTTTTATAACTTATTTAGCATAAAATTTAAAATATCGTACGCAACACAATTTACATTAAATATTAATAATTTTGATGAAATTATTTGTCAGGAAACAAAAGAAAAAAACAAAAAAAAATTTGAATATATTGTATGAAGACAATTGTATCTTCGGCAGTCCTATATAAAAAAATGTTGTAGTATTACACTGTATGAAAAAATGTTATGAAAAAAAATTTACAATAAAAATAAACAAATGTAATAAATTTTTGAATTTTGTTTTCTTATTACCTTTTATGTAAATGCCATATAAATATTTCATACCTACTTTTGAGCAATATAACATAAAGATTTTCTAAATATGTAACCACAATATAACAATGTTATATTACATGTTATATTTATAGGTGGGAAATTACAAGCAACTGGTTTCTTACCGGTAACATTTTTGTAATATTACCTGTAATATATATTCAGTTACATTATGGTCATAACATTTATATAACAGTGTTTACTGGGTTCTTTTATCTTATTTTTTATTACTAATTACTTCAATACATAAAATTTTCAAGAATATCAAGTCCTTGAGTTAATTTTAAATAAAAATAAACGAATCATTTTTTCAGTACAGTTTCGTTTGATTTTATTTAAAATTAATTCAGGGACTTAAATGTTATATAACCATATGAGAATTTACAAAAATGTTATATAATTATAATACAACTTAACAAAAAGTTATAAAGCTGAAATGTATATTATTGAACTGTTATATACAAGTAACGTTATTACCCGCTAAACAATATTCTGTTGCAAAAACGTTTTTGTAACATTGCAATATAGCCGTGCGACGTTTTACATTTGGTTGTATTAACCTTTTGGTAACATTTCAGGAACCAGAAATGTCCCGATTCAATTACCTTACATATGCGACGTCGAACTTGCAACGTGTTTTAGGCGTTTGAAAAACCTTATATGTGCGACGTCGCATTTACAACGTTTTTTGCGCCGTTTGTAAAACTTGCATGAAACGTTAGGGAAACGTTACAAACTTTCATTCCAAAAACAACGTTTATACAACGTTCTTTATACAACGTTCCAGGAACTTATTTTCCGCTTTATGGTTAATTTGCAACGTTTTTGTAACGAATGTATAAGGCACAGTCTACAATGAGTCATTAATCGTTAATTTGCAAATGCCATCTCTTATGACTTACGACTTAGGACACTCGAGTGCATAAGAGATGGCATTTGCAAATTAACGATTAATGACTCATTGTAGACTGGGCTTTATACATTCGTTACATGCGTAATAATACGATCAGTGAAAAACAAAAATTATTCGCATATTAATTACATTTATTTTCATACACATACAACAATATTTTGTGATAAAATTAAAAAATATAAAACATCAATTATATAAGATATATTATTATATATTTATAACATGTATTTTTAAGATATTTCTAATATTTATAAGATAAATATTATTATTTTAATATTGCACTATTAGTGCATTTGCAGGATCGGCTGAACGCCTAAGTGCTTTTGTCTAAGACAAGAAAAAAGACACAAAATCAATTCAGCTGTATAAAAATAGTAATTCATTTAAGTAGAATGAAAAAAGTACCTGCTCTCTATCATGACGTGTTTTGGCATATTTAAACCAGGCGGAAACATGATTTAAAAATTGTCTATCCGTTAACATCGGATAATGCTTTCGAGCAGCTTCTATAAAACGCAAGAAAAAATTAAAGTTTAATAAATTGATTTATATAATTTTGTTTCAAGTTAGGTCAATGCAGAAAGTCTTACTTTTTATGATATCTATTAGCAGAAGTGAATTTATGGCAAAGTTTCCTTTCTGGCCTTTCCATGAACATTTCATAGCCAATTTATTGGAAAACATTTTTTCCAAGCTATGTTTTATTTGATCCTGAGGTGAGTCTCCTCCAAGCAAATAGAAAAATGTTTCCTGAAGCATATAATTATTACAATTATAACGACATATTACATTTTTCATATATGAATAATGTCGAAACATTACATATTTCAATATACATACTTTAGAGATTAATATGTAATAGAAAATTGTAAATATCAGTATACAGGGTGATTCAAAACAACCCCTGCAGATTGAAATGTCGTATTCCTGAGTCAATTCTGAGATGATTTTTCCTTTACCAAAATTTTCTCCGAAGCTTAGTTTTTGAATTATAAAGAGAAATAGTTAACGAATTACGGAAAGAGTACGGAAGGTAGGCAGGGGCGACGCAACTCACCGTCCGACGCAGGTGATTACGTGGGGCGCCTCAGCCTTAGCCCATTGCTTTACGTATCGATACACATGACACATTCTCGCTCTCTCTCTCACTCACTCATTCTCACTCTGATTTATTCTCACTCTTGCTCACTCACTACTATTTATTTTTGTAATTAAGAAACTAAGCTTAAGAGATAATTTTGCAAAGAAATGTGTCAGAATTGAATCAGGAATACGACATTTTTTTCAATCACTTACCTGTAGAGATGCGATGACTTCGTGTTATTTCCTGTAGTTCCTTGAGAGAGATGGATGGATCGTATTTCTTGTGACTTCCACAACTTTTTATAAATATTAAATCGCGTTCCCACTGATAATCCACAGCTGAGTAATCACACGCAAAATATTTTTTAAATTTACGTTTCACACATTTTTTCTCACGTTTCACTCACTCAATCACTAATCACTGTCGATCACCGAGTAATTATTTGACGGAAAAGAAATCACTCAAAGAAATACACACGATACACAACACGCGACACGTGTTTACTTCGCGACAGCAAGCAGTCGACTGATTTTTGGTTATGGTTGTATTAGCGCTGCCAACCGTAAATGCAAGCGTGCGATTGGTCGAATATCTTCAATATTCAGAATGCGGCAATACAAGAAACGTGAAACGTATGATATTCATCTTAAGATTAATTGGAATAAGTAAAAGTGTTTAATGTTAAATACTTAAAGATATTTAAATATTTAATATTAAATATTTAAAAATATTTAATATTAAATGCTATTAAAGTACTTAACATCTCTCTTGACTTTTTCTTACATTTCTACAAACATAAGGTGTTCCATGTTAAAAAATATTGGTTGCCCTGAAAAGGGCAGATTGATTGAATAATTTTATAACAAGTGTTCGAAGTGGCCTCCATCCATTCTAACGCAGGCTCTCATGCGTTTCAATAAATTTGATTTCACATTTTCCATCATATCTTCGTCGATGGACCATACAGCGTATCGGAATTTTGTTTCCAAATCTTCTCGGTCTTCGGGAAGCGTTTTATACATTAATTCTTTGCAATATCCCCAAAAGAAAAAATATAATGGATTAAGGTCCGGGGATCTTGCAGGCCAACGTATCGGGCCGTATCGACCCATCCAACGTTGTGGAAAATGCTCGTTTAAATAATTTGTTACAATTCTAGCATTGTGCGGCCCAGCACCGTCCTGATGAAATATTAATTTGTTTCTTTCGATTAATGGAACTTCTTCTAAAAATTCTGGAAGATTTTCTTGCAAAAATTCCAAATATGTTGCGCCAGTTAAAATGTCTGGGAGGATAACAGGACCTAGTATTTTAGTTCCCATTATTCCAGCCCAGACATTCAGCTTCCACCGAACTTGAAAGTTCCTGACTCGTGTAGCTTCGGGATTTTCATCGCTCCATGAATGCATATTATGCGAATTAAATATTCCTTCTCGTGTGAATAACGATTCATCGCTAAATATCACACGAGAAGGAAAACTGGGATCTCGATTTGTCCTCCTTAGAAAATTTTCACAAAATGCTCTTCTTAGAGGATAATCTTCAGGTCGTAAATGTTGAACACGCGTGTAATGATATGCGTGGAACTTTTCTTCCCGTAACGTTCTCTGTACAGTAGAATATGATAAGCCATGTTCTCGAGCAACGGTCCGAATACTCGTTTCGGGTTGTTGTTCGAAAGCATGGATAATTGTCTGTGTATTCCGCAAATTTCTTGCGACGCGATCTCTGCCAGTATCGTGCTTGTTCGGAAGAAAGGACCCGGTTTCGTGTAATCGTTGAGCCGCAGCACGTATGATATCGGCCGACGGATGTCTCGCTCGATTTGGATATAATTCCATGTATCTTCTTGCAGCAGCGTTACAATTCCCGTGGCACTCACCGAGTGCCATTAACATGTTGTAATATTCTGCATTTGTATAGCTTGCCATCTTGTATCTTGTCGTCTTGACGTTTCTGATAACAGAAGGCGAGTGACGTGCATATCGATCGAACATTGATTTATACGATCTTCGCGGGAGTCCAATCCCCCTCCGCGACCCCCTCGGCGAATCACGGCTCACGCGGATTTCGCGGCTCGCGATTCGCCGAGGGGGTCGCGGAGGGGGATTGGACTCCCGCGAAGATCGTATAAATCAATGTTCGATCGATATGCACGTCACTCGCCTTCTGTTATCAGAAACGTCAAGACGACAAGATACAAGATGGCAAGCTATACAAATGCAGAATATTACAACATGTTAATGGCACTCGGTGAGTGCCACGGGAATTGTAACGCTGCTGCAAGAAGATACATGGAATTATATCCAAATCGAGCGAGACATCCGTCGGCCGATATCATACGTGCTGCGGCTCAACGATTACACGAAACCGGGTCCTTTCTTCCGAACAAGCACGATACTGGCAGAGATCGCGTCGCAAGAAATTTGCGGAATACACAGACAATTATCCATGCTTTCGAACAACAACCCGAAACGAGTATTCGGACCGTTGCTCGAGAACATGGCTTATCATATTCTACTGTACAGAGAACGTTACGGGAAGAAAAGTTCCACGCATATCATTACACGCGTGTTCAACATTTACGACCTGAAGATTATCCTCTAAGAAGAGCATTTTGTGAAAATTTTCTAAGGAGGACAAATCGAGATCCCAGTTTTCCTTCTCGTGTGATATTTAGCGATGAATCGTTATTCACACGAGAAGGAATATTTAATTCGCATAATATGCATTCATGGAGCGATGAAAATCCCGAAGCTACACGAGTCAGGAACTTTCAAGTTCGGTGGAAGCTGAATGTCTGGGCTGGAATAATGGGAACTAAAATACTAGGTCCTGTTATCCTCCCAGACATTTTAACTGGCGCAACATATTTGGAATTTTTGCAAGAAAATCTTCCAGAATTTTTAGAAGAAGTTCCATTAATCGAAAGAAACAAATTAATATTTCATCAGGACGGTGCTGGGCCGCACAATGCTAGAATTGTAACAAATTATTTAAACGAGCATTTTCCACAACGTTGGATGGGTCGATACGGCCCGATACGTTGGCCTGCAAGATCCCCGGACCTTAATCCATTAGATTTTTTCTTTTGGGGATATTGCAAAGAATTAATGTATAAAACGCTTCCCGAAGACCGAGAAGATTTGGAAACAAAATTCCGATACGCTGTATGGTCCATCGACGAAGATATGATGGAAAATGTGAAATCAAATTTATTGAAACGCATGAGAGCCTGCGTTAGAATGGATGGAGGCCACTTCGAACACTTGTTATAAAATTATTCAATCAATCTGCCCTTTTCAGGGCAACCAATATTTTTTAACATGGAACACCTTATGTTTGTAGAAATGTAAGAAAAAGTCAAGAGAGATGTTAAGTACTTTAATAGCATTTAATATTAAATATTTTTAAATATTTAATATTAAATATTTAAATATCTTTAAGTATTTAACATTAAACACTTTTACTTATTCCAATTAATCTTAAGATGAATATCATACGTTTCACGTTTCTTGTATTGCCGCATTCTGAATATTGAAGATATTCGACCAATCGCACGCTTGCATTTACGGTTGGCAGCGCTAATACAACCATAACCAAAAATCAGTCGACTGCTTGCTGTCGCGAAGTAAACACGTGTCGCGTGTTGTGTATCGTGTGTATTTCTTTGAGTGATTTCTTTTCCGTCAAATAATTACTCGGTGATCGACAGTGATTAGTGATTGAGTGAGTGAAACGTGAGAAAAAATGTGTGAAACGTAAATTTAAAAAATATTTTGCGTGTGATTACTCAGCTGTGGATTATCAGTGGGAACGCGATTTAATATTTATAAAAAGTTGTGGAAGTCGCAAGAAATACGATCCATCCATCTCTCTCAAGGAACTACAGGAAATAACACGAAGTCATCGCATCTCTACAGGTAAGTGATTGAAAAAAATGTCGTATTCCTGATTCAATTCTGACACATTTCTTTGCAAAATTATCTCTTAAGCTTAGTTTCTTAATTACAAAAATAAATAGTAGTGAGTGAGCAAGAGTGAGAATAAATCAGAGTGAGAATGAGTGAGTGAGAGAGAGAGCGAGAATGTGTCATGTGTATCGATACGTAAAGCAATGGGCTAAGGCTGAGGCGCCCCACGTAATCACCTGCGTCGGACGGTGAGTTGCGTCGCCCCTGCCTACCTTCCGTACTCTTTCCGTAATTTGTTAACTATTTCTCTTTATAATTCAAAAACTAAGCTTCGGAGAAAATTTTGGTAAAGGAAAAATCATCTCAGAATTGACTCAGGAATACGACATTTCAATCTGCAGGGGTTGTTTTGAATCACCCTGTATATGTACAGTAAAATTAAGTTAAAATATTCAATTACGTTAAAAGTATTTTCGGCCGCACAATTCTCTGAGTATCGACATCATACAAGCTATTTACATTTTTCAATCTTTTTTAATTTACATGTCTAATTGAATATACGATGCAATTATATTTTAATTGTATAAATAAGTAAGTGGGGAATGTACAAGTATCCGTTAATGATTCGTTCCCATTCCTGCTAGGAAATAAAGACGACGCTATAAACTATAAAAAATCTATAGCGCCGTCTCTATTTCCTAGGGGGGCGAATCATTGACGGGTAGTGTATATACTATTACCAGTTGTTTTTTTCCATCTCTATCATTCTTCAATGAAGTGTCATACTGCAGTAATTTTCGGTGCTTTTTAAATGGTTTTGTAGGGATAGTCGAAAAATTATTATATCTTGCACCTGCTGCTGCAAATATTACTGATTCGTCGTTTTTTTGTTTTAATTGCTCAACAAATTCATTTTGTTGTCTTAATAGCTTTTTAATCTCTATCGTGTTCTCTAAAATCTTAATTATATTCTGGCTATCTGTAAAATTACAATTAAATATTATTACATACCTTATTGTTATTATTGTTGCTGTTGTGTTGTGTAGTTGTTTAAGTAATAAAATAACAAATAAATATTGATACCTGATGGAAAATCTTCAAAGATTACGTTTCCTGCGAATAAGTTATTTCTTATCGGAATTGGAGATGCGTTTGCAGCAATATTTTGCGGACCTAAATCTGTTGAATTAAAAATATTTTATGTTATAAAAGTGTAACTTCGGAAAGTAAATCTTGATATATTAAAATAGTATTTGTTATTTATCGTAGATATACTACGACCAATAAATACGTGTATGTGAATGTTAAATATACATATATATACGTTCACATACCCTCCGTTGGGTAGGTTTCAAGATTTACAGTATTGTTTATATTATTGTTACGATTCATAACCCCTATATCATCCGTTTGATCTATCTGATTTTCTTTATTATCGTTATTGTTTGAGTCTAAATAAATACGAAATTAATAAGTACTCAGGATAAAACATTAACATTTCTATTTATAAACATTAAAAATACTAACCTATATCACCTATATTACCATTTATTTTTTTATTGACGGTTGGAAAAATGTTGTCAATATCTGCTGGCAGATTTCTTGTAGTCTGTAGAACTTCACTTGATTGTCTACGTTCGATTGCAGGATCTGAAAGATAAATATTTAGCAAAAAGACTCATCTAATCGTTGCAAAAATATTCACTTCTGTATTCACTTGTAAAACTGAATAGAGGCTATTTATGTATTACGTAAACGTATTTTTAACCAACACTTAACAAAATTAGAATTACTTGATTACAAAAAATATAATATTTATATTATTTTTATTTCATATAAGAATTTATATTATACATTTTTACTTTCTTATTTATATATTTAAAAAATTTAGCTTACTATTTTTAAAACCGTAATATGTTACAAGAAATAACAGTGTATATTAATTCTTATTACTTTTCGCTCAATCATCTCTGCTTATGCAGATCAAAATGGAATGATTGAAACTCGCGATTCGCGAACAATTTTAAAGATCAAATTTCTAAAATTAAGTTACAGGTGTTTAGATAATGTCGATTTTTTTTATTTTTGTTAAATACTTTTATTTTTTAAGTACTTTAAAGTGTCTACAAATTTGTAATGGCTTATGTTTGCATCATCACATAGCCAGAAGTGTTGGAAAAAATTGTGAAGTGAAAATGTATAAAATTGTGCATAGTTAGCCGGAATCGATATTCGGTTATAAATGGAATATTTTCATTTTTCTAGATGTTTTCAGTGGTTTAAAAATTCAAAAAATTCGAACGTGGTCAAATTATATCCACTCGTATTTACCTTTACAAATTAAAATTAAATTCCTGAATTCAGTTCTATTAGTAACGTAATGCACTACTTAATTTAGTTCTATTAATAATGCACTACTAACGTACCAAATACGGTAGACAGCATCGGAGGTGGTGTCATTCTATGATTTTGGGAATTATCGCTGAAATCGCTCGTGTAATCATTTTGGCTCTTCTTTTTTATTCTCCTTTTGCTTCGGCCAGTTTCTGGCACTGACGTATCTGTATCAGTTTTTGTTTTTCTTTTTGCGAAATCTACGGCAGTCTGATATTCATCTGTCAATCAAAATTATTCATATATTATATATATATATATGTATATACATATCGTTACATATATTTACAAGTATTTTGAAATAAAAATAGTAATATTAATTACAATAAAGATTACCAGTTTGGAAAAAGATGTTTCTTATATTCCAAGTTTCCCAAGAACTTAATGGGGCTGTTCGTTTCTTGATTGCCCTGCGGATGTTTTTCCCAGGCCATTTGCATGTAATTTCGTTGTTTAAAATTGTTACCCATATTGTCGGGACGACTTCTACTGCAGTCGATTCTTCGAAATTCTCCGCAAATTCGACTACAGACCAAATAAACTGAAATAACACAAATTTTATTTGTAATAAAAATAAATAAAAATATCAGAATAAGTAAATGCAAAATGTGAAAGTACCTTCTTATTGTATACCATATAATTATATTAACTCAATTTTATATTAAAATTTATATTTAAATTCAAAGTATAATTTATTTACTGGTTTTATATTGATGTATTATATATTAATTAAAATTAAATGGCAGAGATTCTTTGTGTAATTATTAATTAATTATTAAATATTATTATTAATTACTATTATTAAATATTACTACTATTAAATATTTGTTATTATTGTGTATGAATTAATGGCATAATTATAAACTTATTTTCGTGCGGAAATTTTACACATTTTGCTTGAATTTCGTTAATATTAACAGTATACGTATCTTCAGAAATATTTTGCACCTGTTCTACATTAAATAGTTCAGAAGAACAGGGTGACTTAAAAAACGTTGTTGATTCTGTAAACTTTCTTCCCGTTATGAACATTTCCAGTGTGTTAGTGTTTTGGAAAATACCGTCTACGCATAGTACAGACTTGTCTCTAAGCATGACGCAATTTTCTTTATTTTCTGTGCTGAATTCATACTTTCCAATTCATACTTATCTACTTTTTTGTAAAATATACATCTTTCCTTATTAATAATTTGCACTTTACTTTGTTGATGTAAAATCGGATAAGTCTTGTCGTCCTGTTTCTTTTTCTGCTCTTCTTCCGTTAGTCTGTTACAAATTTGTTGTAAGGGGTGTTTTGTTGTTTTAATTTTTCGTTTTATTTCGTACAGAAAATTTTCATATTTGAAACAACTAAATGTATCAAGTGGACCGTGCAACAAGCAGTCTGCAGGTAAATGAATGAGGCCGTGTACGTTGTGATTGATGAACTCAGGACCATAAAGAACTGAATATTTTTGAACAAAATACTGAATAAGTTGCAAAGCATAATCATTATAAACTGAATATAATGCAGGACTACATAAAATACGAATAGCGCATGATAATGTCATAAAATGTGTATACATGTTCTTGTTTCTCATATTTTGTAAAACGATCGGTCCAATGTACAACAAAAATTGTCTTAGTTCAGCAGCTTTAAAGTACTCTATGTCATCTAAGCTTCTTGGTAAGCGGCCAAAATCTTTAGGTACATAATTCTTTAAAAATAATATTTGATCGTTAATGGCTTTTTTCTCATCGTCAGTGAAGCGAATGTTTTTTGATCCTCGTACCCAAAACGTTATCAGTTTTTTCATTACACCGAGAAATACCAGATGCATACCATCAAGGGGTATTTGCGAAACTAACCCGATGTTAATATTTTCAAGAGGAGTTGTACCTTTATGAAATTCATCATCTAATTTGTTTTTAAAACTTGCATCAGTTCGTAAGTCTACATTGATATCTGGGAAAGCTAGTCGGTTATTAATAAAGGTACCACTTTGAGTACATTTAGTGCAACTGTAAAATCCCGTGTGACCTTTCGTACATAAAACGAATGATTTAGCAGGAGCATCGCAAAGTAATTTACTGGCCTTTATTTTAACAGTTTTATTGCATATGTTAAATCCATTATCTTGCAAATGTTTAAATTCTGTAACAAATTCACTTAAAAATTGATTAACATCAGCTGGTTTTGTGTGCCCGTGGTAAATTCCAGCTACAAAAGGTTTTGACGCATTTTGACTAACTGAATCTACATCTAGAGAAATCAAAATTGGCCAAAATTGACTTTTTGAACTGTTTGAAATAGGTAATCCGTCTATGTTTATACTAATGGGTAACACTGGTTCTGAATTTTGAAATAAGAAATTGTGCATATTAATACTGTCATTGATGAGTCTACGAATTGTATTCTCTATACCGATGTGACAGTAGAAACCGGGGGGCACATTAATTATTTCATAGGGGCACGAATTTGGTGTTTTTAAAAGAATACGCGAGTCTGCAGGAAACTTTGGATATGGCACTCGTAAAATTTGCAACATATCGTTAATGGCCCGTTGGCTTAATAAATGTCTATATTTCAGAACCCATTGTTTAGTGGCATCAAGTGCAAACTCTTCAGTCACAGATGAAACTTTATCGTCAAATTCTACGTTACATTTATGTAATTGAAAATCATCATCGACGAGCGTTTCAATATATCTTATAGATTCTTCCTCATCTATTTCTGTTGGAAATGCTGCAGTACACTGATTTTCGGTATGTGCAAATTGTTCAATATTTATTTCATTTCTATTTCCTTTTTGCGTTGCTGACTGGAATGCAGTTTTAGTTTGTGATTTATCATTTATTTTAATTAATTTACCAACAAAGTTTCTAATAATTCTTTTCTGACTATTCGACGCATATGTCTTTTGGACACAAAACATTTATTTATTTTTCCCATATTTTTTTCTACTAATTCGCTCGCGCGAGTGTGCACTTGGAACAATAAGTTTTCTAAAACGTTAAATATTAATTATTTTTTAGGTTAGTATAGGTTATAAATAAGTTTGTTACTTACCTCATGTAACTGATGCTGATTCCCCTCAGCAACAGGAGTCTGAGTGTGCGATGTCATAGATCTTTTTTGTCAGAAATATACGCTTATCCGGGCGTTAATTATGCAGGAAGCGTCCTTGCGGGAGGACAATATAATGTCAGAATTATTGCGTTTTTGACGTGACCGAAGCCAACCCAGGTTAGCCAGATTTTGAATTCGATCACGTCGAAAACGCTATTATATACTTGAGAACTTTATTAATGCACAAACCAACCGGCACACAATTAATTATACGAGAAGATTGTAACACAACACGTTTGCACACTACGCGGCAAGTCCCCCCGACTGCTCGACACACGCGCCTTGTCGCAACTCAAGCGACCAATCATAACGCGCGAAACAAGAAAGCAAAACGGTGAGTGGCAACCGCTTGCAGCGCGCGACATTTGCCGCGTTCATCAGTATGTTCCTTTACTTTCTGATACGCGGAGGCCGCCAGTGGTCGCAATCAAACAATTATAATAATAGGAGTAATATTTTGAGACTTATTTGTTGCAAAATTGCAATTTGTTAAAAAGTTATGACCATTTATCAACGATAAATTGCGAGTTGACTTTACGAGGCTGCAAAATTAAATCTTTTAATAATGTCGCATTTATAACGTTAATGCCGAGTGAAACGTTTTTCAAAGTTTATGTTTTGAATGAAACGTTTAAAGTACGTAGCGAAATGAATGTTTTAGAAACATAGTAAATGCTAGCATTGAAGCAACGTTAATAAAGTCGCAAAGAAAACGTTTCATACGAAATGTTACTTGAACTTTACAAAATATTTCATTTGTGACGTTCCGAATTGACAAATTAAATGCGGAAAAGCAACGTTTCTGGTACGTTCTACGAACTGACACTAATAAAACGTTAATTTGAGACGTTTACGGAACCTTTTATTACCGTTACATGTAAACGTTTCAAATTTGCTTAATTACAGTCGAAATGTGACGTTACAGAAAGTTACATGTGTGGCGGACAGTTACACAGCCGCACATGCGCCGCGCATGCGCCGCCGCTAGGCGCAACGAGCCGCCGAACGTTAGTTCGGGCGCCGCCACCAGATGGCCGCTGGCCGAAGACTTTCTCGTGTCGAGGTTCCGCGAGACACGAGTATATATACCGGGACCCCCGGCGGAGAATTTTGTCGATTCCGGCTAAGAGTCCTAGACTACGAACCAGAACGATCGCTTTTGAATCTGTCCTTGTCAGGATAAACCTTACGGTGAGTGCTCTCCGGGCCGCCTCAGCGTGTGCTCTTCGGGCCGCTCTATAAACTCTATGGTGAGTGCTCTCCGGGCCGCCTCAGCGTGTGCTCTTCGGGCCGCTCTATAAACTCTATGGTGAGTGCTCTTCGGGCCGCCCTTATAAACCTTACGGTGAGTGCTCTTCGGGCCGCCTCAGCGTGTACTCTTCGGGCCGCTCTATAAACTCTATGGTGAGTGCTCTCCGGGCCGCCTCAGCGTGTGCTCTTCGGGCCGCCCTATAAACTCTATGGTGAGTGCTCTCCGGGCCGCCTCGGTGTGTGCTCTTCGGGCCGCCCTATAAACTCTATGGTGAGTGCTCTCCGGGCCGCCTCGGTGTGTGCTCTTCGGGCCGCCCTATAAACTCTATGGTGAGTGCTCTTCGGGCCGCCTCGGTGTGTGCTCTTCGGGCCGCCCTATAAACGCTTCAGGCTACCTGCCATCAACATCCTGCCAAGGAGAGGCAGCAGGGGACAACGGATTCCGGTACCAACGCCCGACCAGGACCCTGTCCCTGAAGAGGACACCACCAGGCCCTTGAACCAGGGGATCACACTCCTCCCCTGGAGGGTCTGCCGCATCGCATTACCGCCGAACCCCGGTCGACGACCGGACCCAAGGAGGCCAACCACCTGCACACGGAGCACGCAAACCACACCAGAAGGCACCAGGAAGTCATCATCCACGGGAACGCAAACATCCACCCAAGGGGAAGTTACAGAGACGCAGACGACGCCGAGCTTATCAAGTGCGGTGCAAATCTGCCCGCTCGCTCCAAGCCCGACCAACGTCCTACCCGCGACACCAAAAGGAAGGCCGCGTACTCCAGGCCGACGGCGTAGGAAGCGCCGACCCAAATTGACCGAAGAACTGTTCGGAGCTTCGCCGGGAGAAAGCAGTCGCGAGGGCTAAAGCGCTAAAAACCGCCCTTTTCAGGGCGCCAAAAGATTCCGACAGGAATACCTCTGGTTCCTAATAAATAAATATTTAACCTGTCATTGTCACATCCCGACAATCTTACCCACAAATTGGTGACCCCGACGTGATCTAACGAAGAAGTGGGCATCATGACAGACCGCCAGGACACACATACCGAGCCTGGTTTACCAGAGGGAGCGCAAGCACAAATCAACAGGATAGCGCTCAAGATACCCCCGTTCTGGGCAGACGAACCAGAACTATGGTTCGCCCAACTGGAGGGGCAATTCACGCTTGGAGGAATCACTCAGGACAGCACAAAGTATGCCTACGTGTTGTCACACATCGAAACACGACACGCCAAGGAGATCAAGGATCTGATCACACAGCCTCCCGGTGCCAACAAGTACGAAACGATCAAGAAGGCACTTATTCAGCGATTATCAATATCGCAGGAGCAACAGATCCGACAACTGTTGGAACACGAGGAAATGGGCGACAGAAAACCCTCGCAGTTTCTTCGTCACCTACAAAGCCTGGCAGGCGCCACCGTACCCGAGTCACTCCTGAGGATTCTCTGGATGGGCAGACTGCCCGCACAACTCCAAGCTATCCTGACTACACGTTCTGCAGACGACTTAGCAGAAGTCGCTGAGCAAGCAGACCGCATCCACGAGGTGACCGGTCGCGCAGTGGCAGTCGCTGGAATCCAACCAGTCAAGGAAAAACCCACCGTGGAACAGCAAGTCGAGACCTTGGCGAAACAGGTAGCCGAGTTAAACCTCAGGCTGTCGAAGTCGAAAAAGAAAGAGGAACTCGAGAAACGATCTCGTTCCCGCAGCCGCTCTAAAACTACGAAAGACGGCATCTGCTATTATCACCGCCGCTTCAAAGAAGAAGCTCAAAAATGCACACAGCCGTGTGCCTACAAGAAGCAACCGGAGAGTAAGAAGGAAAACTAGAAGGGCGTTCGCAGATGGCGGCGAGCGACGTCAGCCCTAAAACCAGCCGCCTGTTTGTAACAGACCGGAAAACAAAAACCCGGTATCTGATTGACACGGGATCAGACGTCAGCGTCTACCCAAAGGATTTGATATTGGGTCGAAAACCGGCCACAGCGAGGATTTTGTACGCAGCAAATGGTTCCGTCATACCCACGTACGGGGACACGACGATACAGCCCGACCTCGGCTTACGTCGTAAATTTTTGTGGCGATTTGTAATAGCCGACGTGACAACACCTATCATCGGTTCCGACTTCCTGGCGCATTACCACTTGCTACCCGACATGAAAAGGGGCAAGTTGATAGATGCTCTAACCAAACTGGAAGCGCGTGGATCAGCCGGTGTCAATTCACTTCACACCGTGAAGTCAGTCGGAGGCAACACCCGATTCCACCAGGTGTTATCACAATACCCACAGATCACACAGGCCACGGGGACCCACCAGCCGAGTGCACCGCACTCCACAGTACATCACATCGAAACAACGCCAGGCTCACCAGAAGCAAACAGACCACGGAGACTGGCACCCGATAAACTCAAGGCGGCTAAAACAGAGTTCGACTTACTCCTACAAGAAGGGATCATTCAACCCTCAAAGAGCCCGTGGGCAGCTCCACTACACATGGCTCCCAAAAAGGAGGGCGCATGGAGACCGTGCGGGGATTACAGAAGACTGAACGCACGAACAGTGCCTGACCGTTATCCCATTCCGCACATAGAAGATTTTACGCACACACTCAGCGGGAAGAAGATTTTCACAACGCTGGATTTGGTTAGAGCATACAACCAAATCCCGGTACATCCAGACGACGTTCCGAAGACAGCTATCACCACACCATTCGGCTTATTTGAATATCTCTACATGCCATTCGGACTACGAAACGCGGCACAGACCTTCCAGAGATTCATCAATGAAGTCATCCATGGACTGGACTATTGCTACGCCTACATAGATGACTTGCTGATAGCCTCTAACTCAGAGGAGGAACACACGGAACACCTACACGAATTGTTCAAACGTCTGTCGAAGTACGGAATCCGACTCAACCCCGCAAAATGCGTCTTGGGAGCAACCCAAGTAAAATTCCTGGGTTTCCAGCTTTCAGCCGAAGGCACTCGTCCTCTCCCGGATAAAGTCCGAAGCATACAGGACTTCCCGAAACCGACCACGGTCAAGCAACTCCGACAGTTTCTCGGTATGATTAACTACTACAGACGTTTCATACCGGGGGCTGCAAAACACCAGGCTATCCTCAACGATGAACTAAGAGGACCGAAGGTGAAAGGAAAAACGCCTCTTACATGGAACGACCAGCTAGAGCACGCCTTTCAAGCCTGCAAACAAAGCCTGACGGAAGCTACACTACTAGCTCACCCAAAAACAGATGCAAAACTCACACTGACAACAGACGCATCTGACACAGCCATTGGTGCGGTCATCCAGCAACAAGCGGACGCAGAATGGCAACCACTAGCATTCTTGAGCAAAAAGCTGAACAGGGCACAAACTAAATACAGCCCTTACGACAGAGAGCTACTAGCCATCTATTCAGCGGTGAAGCATTTCCGGCACCTATTAGAAGGACGGGAATTCACCATCTACACAGACCACAAGCCACTGATCTACGCTTTCAAACAGGACTTGCTACGCAGCGCCCCTCGGCAAGCAAGACAGCTAGATTTCATCGGGCAGTTCTCTACAGATATCCGCCACGTAAGCGGCAAAGAGAATGTGGTCGCCGACGCACTCTCAAGAATAGAAGCAATCACAAAAGCCCCGGACTTCGAGGAGCTAGCGAAGTCACAGAAGGAAGACCAAGAACTCGCAGCATTGGTCAGAAATAGTGAGGACACGGCACTCAAACTCACTGAAATCCGGATCCCTGGATCAAACACCAAGCTCATCTGTGACACCTCCACACAGATAGCACGTCCTTTCGTGACAGATCCATTCAGACAACAAGTCTTTCAAGCGCTGCACGGGGTTGCTCACCCCGGAATCAAAGCCACGATCAAGTTAGTAACAAAGAGTTACGTCTGGCCAGGTGTACAAAAAGATTGCCGTGTCTGGGCCCAGGCATGCATACCCTGCCAGAAAGCCAAAGTATTCAGGCATACGATTACAGCGCCAGGGAACTTCCCGAATCCTACAAAAAGGTTCCAGCACATCCATACAGACATTGTGGGACCACTACCGTCGTCATTAGGATACAAATACTGTCTAACGATCATTGATCGATTTACAAGGTGGCCGGAGGCAATACCAATACCGGACATCACGGCGGAGACAGTGGGAAGAGCCCTTTTCACGAACTGGATCGCAAGATTCGGGACACCAGCTCGGATCACGACAGATCAAGGGCGACAATTTGAGTCAGAACTGTTTAAGAAATTGGCGGAACTAACGGGAGCGACACACCTGCGCACCACAGCGTATCACCCGGCAGCCAATGGAATGATCGAGAGGTTCCACAGACAACTCAAGACCGCAATCAAATGCCATGAGACACAAGAATGGGCAGAGATCCTCCCAGTAATCCTCATGGGCGTCAGAGCGGCATTTAAAGAAGACTTACAAGCCTCGCCATCAGAACTGGTCTACGGGGAAACATTACGATTACCTGGACAGTTCTTCTCAGAGGCGGAACAAACGAAAGATTCCACGGACAACTTCGCAGGAAGACTCAGAAAATATATGAGGAATCTTACGCCCAAGGTCAAAAGACATGGAGAAAAGCATACCTTTATCTACAAGGATCTAGCAGTGTCACCCAAAGTATTTATCAGACATGATATACCCAGCGGCACCCTGCAGCCTCCATACGACGGGCCATATCCAGTCCTCAACAGAGGAGACAAAACATTCAAGGTCCGCATCAACGGACGCACAATAAACGTCTCAATCGATAGACTGAAACCAGCTTATACACTGGATCAGGAGCAATCTGAGACTAGACGAGCACAAACGGAGCCCACCGAAGAACCGGCAACACGGACAAGAAGTGGCCGCATATCACGCCCACCGGTGCGGTTCGCATAATTCGCATAACTCTATATCAACCAAGGGGGTTATGTGGCGGACAGTTACACAGCCGCACATGCGCCGCGCATGCGCCGCCGCTAGGCGCAACGAGCCGCCGAACGTTAGTTCGGGCGCCGCCACCAGATGGCCGCTGGCCGAAGACTTTCTCGTGTCGAGGTTCCGCGAGACACGAGTATATATACCGGGACCCCCGGCGGAGAATTTTGTCGATTCCGGCTAAGAGTCCTAGACTACGAACCAGAACGATCGCTTTTGAATCTGTCCTTGTCAGGATAAACCTTACGGTGAGTGCTCTCCGGGCCGCCTCAGCGTGTGCTCTTCGGGCCGCTCTATAAACTCTATGGTGAGTGCTCTTCGGGCCGCCCTTATAAACCTTACGGTGAGTGCTCTTCGGGCCGCCTCAGCGTGTGCTCTTCGGGCCGCTCTATAAACTCTATGGTGAGTGCTCTCCGGGCCGCCTCAGCGTGTGCTCTTCGGGCCGCTCTATAAACTCTATGGTGAGTGCTCTCCGGGCCGCCTCGGTGTGTGCTCTTCGGGCCGCCCTATAAACTCTATGGTGAGTGCTCTCCGGGCCGCCTCGGTGTGTGCTCTTCGGGCCGCCCTATAAACTCTATGGTGAGTGCTCTTCGGGCCGCCTCGGTGTGTGCTCTTCGGGCCGCCCTATAAACGCTTCAGGCTACCTGCCATCAACATCCTGCCAAGGAGAGGCAGCAGGGGACAACGGATTCCGGTACCAACGCCCGACCAGGACCCTGTCCCTGAAGAGGACACCACCAGGCCCTTGAACCAGGGGATCACACTCCTCCCCTGGAGGGTCTGCCGCATCGCATTACCGCCGAACCCCGGTCGACGACCGGACCCAAGGAGGCCAACCACCTGCACACGGAGCACGCAAACCACACCAGAAGGCACCAGGAAGTCATCATCCACGGGAACGCAAACATCCACCCAAGGGGAAGTTACAGAGACGCAGACGACGCCGAGCTTATCAAGTGCGGTGCAAATCTGCCCGCTCGCTCCAAGCCCGACCAACGTCCTACCCGCGACACCAAAAGGAAGGCCGCGTACTCCAGGCCGACGGCGTAGGAAGCGCCGACCCAAATTGACCGAAGAACTGTTCGGAGCTTCGCCGGGAGAAAGCAGTCGCGAGGGCTAAAGCGCTAAAAACCGCCCTTTTCAGGGCGCCAAAAGATTCCGACAGGAATACCTCTGGTTCCTAATAAATAAATATTTAACCTGTCATTGTCACATCCCGACAATCTTACCCACAACATGTTTAGCGGGTAGTTACAAAATAATTATACAATTATATTATACAATTAACGTTTAGAAATAAATGCGAATTTTAGAAATAACAGATCATTTTGAATTGATTCCAAGCAAAACTAAGCAAAATTATATTATGCATAATAACAATAAAATTTCATTATGCATAATATAATTTTTTAGTCTTGTTTAAAATTAATTCAAAAATATCCTATTATTTCTAAAAGTTGCGTTTATTTCAAAATATTATTAACATAAAAATTGTATAATTATTTTATTTAGAATTAATTCCATCTTTTATTTCTGTAGGTCTCATTTAAAGAACACAAAATACAAGTAAACAACATTAAAAATGTATTGCACATACTATAAATGCATTACAATATATATTTAAATTAACTTATTAATACATACGTTTACGTAATACAATTTAATAATAAGAGAAATAAAGCTTTGTTTCATTACACAGCCACACAAAAAAAATTTTTGGTTCTGACCTGGGGGTCTGACTATGCCTACTATATGTTTTTGGGGTCGCTGAATCCGAATCTGAGGTCTGTTTTGTCCTATCAGATCAGGATTTGTTCATAACCTTAAAAAAACTCATGAAATCACATACAAAAATTTTTTTTTCTGATTTCGGGTCTGACAATTTCTATTATATATCTTTAGTGTCGTTGATTCCGAATCCGATGTTTATTTAGCCTCATCAGATCATGATTCTTCCATAACCTCAAGAAACCGATGATTCAAGCTATTAAACGCACATTGAATTTCTAAGAATTGAATTAAAATAAAAAAATTCAAGCTCCTAAGCCTCAGAACTCGTCTAACTCTTTAATCAAGCTCACCATATCTCTTAATAACCCAGTGTAATAACTACGTGTATTCAAAATTCAACTGGAAAAAGTCCTCATTATAAAGAAATAGTGGAAAAAATGATAGATAACTACGAGAAATTAGGATGCTTGATGAACTTAAAGCTACATTTTTTGCACTCCCATCTTGATAAATTTCCGGACAACTTGGGACACTTCAGTGAAGAACAGGGCGAACGTTTTCATCAAGACATGAAAGTTATTGAAACTCGCTATCAGGGACGATGGGATGTCAATATGCTGGCAGACTTTTGCTGGATGCTCAAAAGAGAGACACTTGCACAAAACAAGAAGCGTAAAAAAAATCCTATTCATAGATCATTTGAAGAAAAAAGAACTCGATACAGCTCCAAGAAAGAACATTGAAAAAAGTGAAATATTATGCCTAACATGAACAGATTTAACCAACAGTCCTTTTAAGGGCTACATGATGTACAAAACCCGATCGTGCAACCTACCCGCGGTGTACATCGGATAATGCTAATGCCGACGGTACAATGAATCATTAGACTAACATTAGTTGAATAAGCCTAAGAATATAAATATATTGAATGTTTATTTGTTAGAACAATATTTTCAGATTTGTTTTTTTTACTAAAACACGCTTCAAGTGTGCGATATTTCCACTATCGCACGTTCCAACGTACGATATCCCAAAATCGCACGCTGAAGCAGAATAATCAAACGGAGTGTGAAATCTGCTGTTTTCTACAATCAAAACTATTGCGCAAAGTGGCATATTTCGGGCATGCGTGATGAAAAATATAGAAGGAATTGTCAGACCCGAAATCAGAAAAAAAATTTTTTATATGTGGTTTCATGAGTTTTTTTGAGGTTATGAACAAATCCTGATCTGATAGGACAAAACAGACCTCAGATTCGGATTCAGCGACCCCAAAAACATATAGTAGGCATAGTCAGACCCCCAGGTCAGAAACAAAAATTTTTTTTGTGTGGCTGTGTTATCAACTCAAAAGTTTCTTTATAAAAGTTCTTGCAAATAATAAAAAGTACTTGATATAATAATATTATATAAGACTTTATCACATATTTTATATAATAACGTAATCATACATAGAAACTAAATAATAAAAAACAAAATAAAACTCTTTTTTATAAACAAAAGTATTTGAGATAATATGTTATATAAAACTTTTTATAATACATATATGGCCGACATGACGAAAACTGCGTTCGAGAAAACATTATGGATAATTCAAAGTGTTTGATTAATCAAGCAATATAAAAAAATTTTTAATTTTTTTATTCTGATTAATTAATCAAACACTTTAAATTATGCGCGTCCTCCTGATTGCAATTATACTAAACTGGTTATATATATTAAAAATAAAAGCAACATTGCAAATGTGGAGAATTGCGTATGCAATGTGATTAATTCTTACATATAGTATATATAATCTCGAAACAAACACTTCCTATTGCCATTTTTTATTTCTATCACGTGGAACACCTGAGCACGCATCATACACACATGTACGATTAGGAAAAAATATTTGAATTATATGAATTTATATACTTGATACAAAATCTCTGTTAATTTACTTATTGTCTTCTTCATTTTCAACGGGAAGTTCATTTTCTTTTTCTTTATCTTCACGTTGCTTCCTTTGTCTTGCAAAACGTAACCATTCGGCTACAATATTATCGAATTCTGATTCCGTTATATTTATGTGCTGCACAATTACATCTAAAAAAACAAAAAAATATTGAATTAATGAAAATATATGAGGAATTTTTGTAAATTTTATGATGTCTGTTATATACGTACTTCTCAAAATTTTTATTAAATTTAAATCGCAGACTCGAAAATTGTTTTTAATTCCTTTCCAAGAGCACTTCATGGCGAATTCATTTGTGAATATCTTTATCATCGTTCGTTGAATTGTTTGTTTTGGATTATTTCCGCCAGTTTTAAGTACAAATTTTATCTATAAAAAAGTATTTTGTATACATTAAAAATAATACTAAAGAACTGTCTATAATGTGTCATAATCGTGACAAGCAAATCGATCAATTCGTGATATAATCAAGAATTTTCAGAAATGTTTAACTGTGATTGGATGATTTATTTGCGACCTTGCGATTATGACACATTGTAGATGGTCCTTAATACCTGTAATATATTACAAGTATTTAAAAATAGGAAAATAACGTAACAAGCCTTTTAAGAGCCGAAACATTTATGTAAATTATAACGGTACGTATAAAGTAAAATATCCATATATTATAGTAAACCGTACAAAATGATACATAAACGTATGTTTATATTATTTGCTAGACATTTAAACATTAGAACCCAATTATCATAAGAGACTGATATCGAAAATGGTGCACATCAGATCCCAGAAGAAAAGCATTAATTTACAAAAAGATTCAGAACATCTGAAATGAAATTTACTTTGAGATCATATCGGAGCTTGCCAAATGTAACGATTTTCCATCGTTACATACACAATGTTTAGCAAATAATATAAACAACATACTCAACGTTTACCTTTATGACATCTAAATTGGTGTAGTGATGACTCTCTTTATGACTACTGTATTCTCACAGTCAGTCTCACCTCTTACAATAGATAAGACATGATATTTCTTAACTCTTATAATTTGTCGACCACAAAGATGAAGTTTAAAAAAAAGGTACGAATCAGAACCCTCATAACATAAATTCATATAAGAGTTCTTCAATCTCACACATATATATAGCGTATACAATTCTTGACGAATATTCCATATTAGTTAAATCCGTTTTTTTATCCTCACACATTAGAAAACATACTTAACGGTCCACCGAGTGAACCGGAAAACATCGTTCCACCATGTTAGCCAATGCGGAGGAATTAATGACAACCAATTTTATATAACATGACTACGACATCCTCATTACGAAGAGGCTGCAGTTCCTATACATAAAATTTTTTAGACGATTTATTTTTTGTGTCACTGAGGAGGACTCTGTGAGTTCGAAACGCGTCTGACATTTATATTTATGCGACGTTTATGTATTATTTTGTACGGTTTACTATAATACATGGATTTTTTACTTTATACATACCGTTATCATTTACATATAATAAATGTTTCGACTCTTAAAAGGCTTGTTACGTTATTTTTGTATTTGTTATATTAAGGAGCCATTCTTGCAATTAGATTTATATTTTAAAAATAGGAGCTGGATTTTAGCGCATATGCGCGCACTTAATTATAGTATGTGCATGTTTACATATGCTGTAGTTAAATGCGCACATATATGTTTTTTATGGAATTCAACCAGAAAAAACTTTCATTTTCCAAACCATAGCAAAAGGGGAACATAGAAATAATATAATAAATAAATTTATCACTTACAAACTGTGCCACTGCTTCATCTGTGGTCTTTAATACTGATTCAAACTCCTTTACGTTCTCTATTGTATTTAAAGGTAAAAATTGTGCAATGAGACTATTACTTTCTGAAAGATGTGATGCATGATCCTTTAAAGTATCTTCGATTTTAGTAATGCGTTGTTTTATATCCTTTAAAAGTATGTTTGCTGCAGCTTGCATACGCAACATTTGTTTTACATTCTCTGGAATATATATAACCAACAATATATATGTATATATAATATATTCCATAAAATACTTTATATACATTCAGGGCAAAAGTTTTGAAAAAATATATTTACGTTTTAAATTTAAGTCCTCTTCAGCATTTTGATACAATGGATTAGTATCTTCTAAAATTTTGTAATTATGTGTAATCAATTTTGAAAGATTTATATGTATTGTGTATTATTATATATGTGTATATATATATATATATATATAACTTTCTGACTATATACCCTAACATATATGCACTCGTGGGGACGTCCTCAACAGCACAAGTCACGCCAGGGGACGTCCCCAGGACGTGCTTGTGCTGTTAGGGTATATACATATATATAGTTATATACGTTCTGTCAGTATGTCATTTAATTCGTCTTCAAGTTTTTGCAATGTTCTATTTTTAGATTTATATTTTATTATATATGTTTTATATATATATATACACATATATAATAATACACAATACATATAAATCTTTCAAAATTGATTACACATAATTACAAAATTTTAGAAGATACTAATCCATTGTATCAAAATGCTGAAGAGGACTTAAATTTAAAACGTAAATATATTTTTTCAAAACTTTTGCCCTGAATGTATATAAAGTATTTTATGGAATATATTATATATACATATATATTGTTGGTTATATATATTCCAGAGAATGTAAAACAAATGTTGCGTATGCAAGCTGCAGCAAACATACTTTTAAAGGATATAAAACAACGCATTACTAAAATCGAAGATACTTTAAAGGATCATGCATCACATCTTTCAGAAAGTAATAGTCTCATTGCACAATTTTTACCTTTAAATACAATAGAGAACGTAAAGGAGTTTGAATCAGTATTAAAGACCACAGATGAAGCAGTGGCACAGTTTGTAAGTGAAGTGATAATTTATTTATTATATTATTTCTATGTTCCCCTTTTGCTATGGTTTGGAAAATGAAAGTTTTTTCTGGTTGAATTCCATAAAAAACATATATGTGCGCATTTAACTACAGCATATGTAAACATGCACATACTATAATTAAGTGCGCGCATATGCGCTAAAATCCAGCTCCTATTTTTAAAATATAAATCTAATTGCAAGAATGGCTCCTTAATATAACAAATACAAAAATAACGTAACAAGCCTTTTAAGAGTCGAAACATTTATTATAATGTAAAGTCGAAACATTTATTATAACGGTATAACGGTATGTATAAAGTAAAAAATCCATGTATTATAGTAAACCGTACAAAATAATACATAAACGTCGCATAAATATAAATGTCAGACGCGTTTCGAACTCACAGAGTCCTCCTCAGTGACACAAAAAATAAATCGTCTAAAAAATTTTATGTATAGGAACTGCAGCCTCTTCGTAATGAGGATGTCGTAGTCATGTTATATAAAATTGGTTGTCATTAATTCCTCCGCATTGACTAACATGGTGGAACGATGTTTCCACTCGGTGGACCGTTAAGTATGTTTTCTAATGTGTGAGGATAAAAAAACGGATTTAACTAATATGGAATATTCGTCAAGAATTGTATACGCTATATATATGTGTGAGATTGAAGAACTCTTATATGAATTTATGTTATGAGGGTTCTGATTCGTACCTTTTTTTTAAACTTCATCTTTGTGGTCGACAAATTATAAGAGTTAAGAAATATCATGTCTTATCTATTGTAAGAGGTGAGACTGACTGTGAGAATACAGTAGTCATAAAGAGAGTCATCACTACACCAATTTAGATGTCATAAAGGTAAACGTTGAGTATGTTGTTTATATTATTTGCTAAACATTGTGTATGTAACGATGGAAAATCGTTACATTTGGCAAGCTCCGATATGATTTCAAAGTAAATTTCATTTCAGATGTTCTGAATCTTTTTGTAAATTAATGCTTTTCTTCTGGGATCTGATGTGCACCATTTCCGATATCAGTCTCTTATGATAATTGGCTTCTAATGTCTAAATGTCTAGCAAATAATATAAACAACATACGTTTATGTATCATTTTGTACGGTTTACTATAATATATGGATATTTTACTTTATACATACCGTTATCATTTACATAAATGTTTTGGCTCTTAAAAGGCTTGTTACGTTATTTTCCTATTTTTAAATACTTGTAATATATTACAGGTATTAAGGACCATCTACAATGTGTCATAATCGCAAGGTCGCAAATAAATCATCCAATCACAGTTAAACATTTCTGAAAATTCTTGATTATATCACGAATTGATCGATTTGCTTGTCACGATTATGACACATTATAGACAGTTCTTTAGTATTATTTTTAATGTATACAAAATACTTTTTTATAGATAAAATTTGTACTTAAAACTGGTGGAAATAATCCAAAACAAACAATTCAACGAACAATGATAAAGATATTCACAAATGAATTCGCCATGAAGTGCTCTTGGAAAGGAATTAAAAACAATTTTCGAGTCTGCGATTTAAATTTAATAAAAATTTTGAGAAGTACGTATATAACAGACATCATAAAATTTACAAAAATTCCTCATATATTTTCATTAATTCAATATTTTTTTGTTTTTTTAGATGTAATTGTGCAGCACATAAATATAACGGAATCAGAATTCGATAATATTGTAGCCGAATGGTTACGTTTTGCAAGACAAAGGAAGCAACGTGAAGATAAAGAAAAAGAAAATGAACCTCCCGTTGAAAATGAAGAAGACAATGAGTCAAATATTTTTTCCTAATCATACATGTGTGTATGATGCGTGCTCAGGTGTTCCACGTGATAGAAATAAAAAATGGCAATAGGAAGTTTTGTTCGAGATTATATATACTATATGTAAGAATTAATCACATTGCATACGCAATTCTCCACATTTGCAATGTTGCTTTTATTTTTAATATAAAACCACCCTGATAGCAAAGTGTTAGTAATTGTTGGCGGATTGACGACAAGTTTGATCAAACAAATGAGTGTTTGATCAAACTTGTCGCCAATCCGCCAACAATTACTAACACTTTGCTATCAGGGCAGTTTAGTATAATTGCAATCAGGAGGACGCGCATAATTTAAAGTGTTTGATTAATTAATCAGAATAAAAAAATTAAAAATTTTTTTATATTGCTTGATTAATCAAACACTTTGAATTATCCATAATGTTTTCTCGAACGCAGTTTTCGTCATGTCGGCCATATATGTATTATAAAAAGTTTTATATAACATATTATCTCAAATACTTTTGTTTATAAAAAAGAGTTTTATTTTGTTTTTTATTATTTAGTTTCTATGTATGATTACGTTATTATATAAAATATGTGATAAAGTCTTATATAATATTATTATATCAAGTACTTTTTATTACTTGCAAGAACTTTTATAAAGAAACTTTTGAGTTGATTTTAGTAAAAAAAACAAATCTGAAAATATTGTTCTAACAAATAAACATTCAATATATTTATATTCTTAGGCTTATTCAACTAATGTTAGTCTAATGATTCATTGTACCGTCGGCATTAGCATTATCCGATGTACACCGCGGGTAGGTTGCACGATCGGGTTTTGTACATCATGTAGCCCTTAAAAGGACTGTTGGTTAAATCTGTTCATGTTAGGCATAATATTTCACTTTTTTCAATGTTCTTTCTTGGAGCTGTATCGAGTTCTTTTTTCTTCAAATGATCTATGAATAGGATTTTTTTTACGCTTCTTGTTTTGTGCAAGTGTCTCTCTTTTGAGCATCCAGCAAAAGTCTGCCAGCATATTGACATCCCATCGTCCCTGATAGCGAGTTTCAATAACTTTCATGTCTTGATGAAAACGTTCGCCCTGTTCTTCACTGAAGTGTCCCAAGTTGTCCGGAAATTTATCAAGATGGGAGTGCAAAAAATGTAGCTTTAAGTTCATCAAGCATCCTAATTTCTCGTAGTTATCTATCATTTTTTTCCACTATTTCTTTATAATGAGGACTTTTTCCAGTTGAATTTTGAATACACGTAGTTATTACACTGGGTTATTAAGAGATATGGTGAGCTTGATTAAAGAGTTAGACGAGTTCTGAGGCTTAGGAGCTTGAATTTTTTTATTTTAATTCAATTCTTAGAAATTCAATGTGCGTTTAATAGCTTGAATCATCGGTTTCTTGAGGTTATGGAAGAATCATGATCTGATGAGGCTAAATAAACATCGGATTCGGAATCAACGACACTAAAGATATATAATAGAAATTGTCAGACCCGAAATCAGAAAAAAAAATTTTTGTATGTGATTTCATGAGTTTTTTTAAGGTTATGAACAAATCCTGATCTGATAGGACAAAACAGACCTCAGATTCGGATTCAGCGACCCCAAAAACATATAGTAGGCATAGTCAGACCCCCAGGTCAGAACCAAAAATT
>CABEGB010000393.1:0-38933 GCA_901521435.1 Crematogaster levior | reverse complement strand
ATTTTATTTTGAAATTTTTCCTTGCATAGATTGATATATACATGCAGCATTCGCAACTAAATAGTTAATAGAAGAGATTTATCTTTTTGTTAGAAAGGATTTGAATGTCTTAAACATAAACTAAACGTTCTTTCTGAATGTCTTTTCTAAATGTTCTTTCTAAATTTTAATTAAAATATTTAGGATATGGATGGCAATGTTTCTGATTCGTGGGAAGGAGTAAGAGTAAAATGTCTATGGTGTCGCAACGATGGAAGAACTGTTTTAGCGGCTGATACACATCATACAGAATTCGTAGCTATACTTTCGATGATTTGGGTGATGCTACTATGTACGATTTATAATAATCGATTTAACGTATAACGTACTATATGAATTGTCTTATTCAACAAAACTTTTAATAGAATAGTTTTGTTACAGATTACAAGAGGATCATCCTGTTATGTCATTCAGCGTAAATAAAGCAGATCGACTCGCATTACTTAATGTGGCAAATCAAGGCGTGCATCTTTGGGATTTAGAGGACAAATGTCTTGTAAGACGTTTTCAAGGTGTTACTCAAGGACATTTTACCATTCATAGCTGCTTTGGAGGAGTTAATCAAGATTTTATTGCCTCTGGCAGTGAAGGTTTGTTATACACAAAAATAAAATTATTTTTATATTATATCACTGTATTTTGTTACTGTCCTTTAAAAAAACAATTTGGTTATTAGTTATATGCAATATGATTAATAATTACTAATAATTTTCTTTCTGTTTCATTTCAGACAATAAAGTGTATATATGGCATATCAAAAGAGAACTGCCTATAGCGACTCTTACAGGACATAGTAGGACAGTCAATTGTGTTTCATGGAATCCTGTTTATCATCAAATGATGGCTTCCGTGTCAGATGATTTTACAGTAAGGATATGGGGCCCAAGATCATTTTCTTCAGATGGAGAAAACGATAAGATAGGTAAGTTTTGCTTGCAAAATTTTCCAAGATAGATTTTTTTCTATAGTATTAAGGCTCCTGTTCACTCATTGCAGCCTTAGATTGATCTTAGAAGCAAGAAAATATATCAAAAATTCTGCAACATACATTAGAATAAAAGTTTTTCAATAAAATATTTATAATCAATAAATAGACTTGTAAAATATACTGAAAACTTTCTTTTTGTTTGGGTTTTAATTAACAAATAACTCATATATCGAATTGAATTATACTTACTTAATGATGAAAACAAACTGTCAAATTGAAATAAATATTTACTTTTACAAATTAAATTACAAAATAGATTTTTATATGGTATATTTTAACACCACGACAACTATTTATTATTTTAACATAACGACAATTATTTTAAATATAAAAACACCCCTAAAAAGGAGAAATGCCGCTGTGCAAGAATAATTTAGTTTTTTGATGTGTTAAAAAACATACAAACTTACATTATATACATACACGTATACACATGTGCATATGTATATACGTGTATGTACATACGAACGTACGCACGCACACACATACGCGCGCGCGGGTACACACACGTACACATACACGTTCGCGCACGCACGTGCACACACATTCGGTATGTACATTCATATTTTATGTCAATATATACAATGATATTCTTGTTTCCACCGTTTTTCAATTGAATCGTCACTATCAACACGGACTTTGCAAATCAACAGGAGCTTTAAAGAATTGTTTAAATGTGTCACGTTACTATTGCAATCTTTCGCATTTTTTTTTCTCTTTTTATATATTTCTTATTTTTTTCAGTTTCGCTCGAAACCAACTCTTCAAATAGTAGCGGCTGGCATGAGATGGTATCGTAGCGAACTACAGCGCAATCAGTTCACAGTGTTCCCATGACCTCATGGTGTTCAAAAGACTGTCATTACTGACATTTGACTGTCGTACTGTCCTGTTGATTGTCGTACTGACATTTTACTGCCTTCTGTAGCAGTTGCTCCTCTATACCTCTTGTCGATCTTGATTACTATTAACTATGTACAGAGGTCACAGGATGTATGTGTTTAACTACAACTGCTAAATTTTGCCTGCAATTATTAAAACCGAAAATCAACCATCAAGCGCAATTATCACAAATATGTAACTTTTTTTTCATAGTACCTTTAGTATTTTATATGCATCCATATATAGTATCCGTTGTATTAACACAATTAAAACTTCGAATAATTTAACGTCGGAGCTAATAATCGAAAATAATATGACGCAGCATAATACGATAAAGTAGATTATATGGCAGAATAGAAAATAAAAAAAATTCCGTCTTAGGATTGGTATAAAGGTAAAATTATGTAAACAAGAGTATGGAATGCATCAACGTATTAGGACAGTATCGTAGAAACACTATGTTTTGACAGGAATTTTGTCAAATTTGACTATAATTGTATTAATAAATATTGTACATAACAGTTTCAGATCTAGAGTTTTATTCTAAGTCGTTTATTGATTAATAACTCAAACATTATCTTTGATATGCTATATCATAATTTTCGTCTTTCATTAAGAAACTATAAATTTTCAAATATGCTCATAATAAAATTACTGGATTTGTAGATTGGGCAGAAATTAAAAAAAATTTGATGGAGAAGCAATCTTGTGTTCGCAGCACACCACATTATAGAGTTTAAAAAGTGATATTTGTAAGTGTCTGAAATAACTTTATTGTTTAAGCATTTATAAAAGAATAATTATATATCAATTTTTAGTTAGAAATTATGATTAATGATTTGTTCAATTTAGTTAGAATTATGATTAATGATTTGTTAAAAAGAAATTATCCAGTAGTTTTAAAAGTTATCCATATATATCATTGGCAACTTTACAGTAAAGTATTTGATATAAATTATAAAAATGTTTTTTAATGAAAACTAATTTATTTACGCGTGATTAAATAATCTAAAATGACGAACATACATAAGTAATTGGAAAATTATAAGTTGAATGTGAATATGTTATCTTGTCTTATTAACTGCCATGTATCGAAAGATGCTATTTTTTCATTAGTTATTACATTTAATAATTATGTAGAAACATAATATATATGATTCTATATAATATAAACATATAATACGAACATATGTAGCGTGCGTGCACGCGTGCGCGCCATATGATGTGTGTGTGTGTGTGTGTGTGCGCGCGCGCAACGTGCATGTATTTACCACAAACACACACACACACACACACACACACATACATGTGTATAAATATCTTTGCAACATGTGCATTATTATTAAATTATTTACACATAAAAGAAACTTTTGTAGTTAATGATCTTAATGTTAATAGGAAGTAATATAAATCACTATTATTATTTACACTTTTATATATATATATATATATATATATATATATATATAGGGAGAGAGAGAGAGAGGGAGCACTCTTTATAACCTAATTGAAAATCTACAATTTCTTGCGTAATTCAAAACTGTATTTAATTCTCAACTCGATTCTATAGACCTGTGTATGATATGGTATATAACTTTAAGCTATATAACTCCAAATAGTTTACAGAAATATCCTACAATCTTATTCGTGTGTACACATATTTAAATTTCAATTTATTTAACATCAATTTATTCTTATATTAGCCTAATGTATAATTAATTAGATATATGAGCTACTAATGTGTAATATTGAATACTGAATTGCCCTCATAAGTTTTCTTATTTATTATTGTACAATCTTATGAAAAAGAGCAATAATAGTAACTTTCAAAATTTTTAATTTTCATAAATATATGCAAAATTGTATAAATAAGGATGAAAAAGTGTGCATATGATTGAATATCGATTTATCCCTTTTCACAGGACAAATAAAAATAAATCTTTAAATTTTTTGCTTTTAATTGTGTAATAAAAATACATCTTTATATTAAATTATAATTATATAATGTATACCGGGTGAGTCAGTTAAAGTGTTACAGACTTATATCTCGGAAACGAAGCATTTCGGAGAATAATGTTTCAAAAAATGGTGCCATTGATTTGCTCTAGATAATCGTGAAAATCACATGAAGGGCACCTTTAATTTCTTAAATGCAACAAAACATGAAATATAATTATAATTTTATGTATTTTTATATATATGTGTATGTGTGTGTTACATTCATTGTATATGTATGTATATGTACATAAGTCAATATGTAGTCATTCTCTAATCCTTTAATTTTATTTTCTATATTATTATATAAAATTATATAAATAAATTTTTTTCAGACGCGCGCGCACACACACACAAAGAATTTTAGATCATATATAAAATACTCCTTATTGCATACTCTTGTTGCTTGCTGCGAGAGTTTTCCAAAACACTAAAATTAAGTTAGTTTTCATTAAATACATATTATACTTTCCGAGTTATAAGGCTTGAAAGATACAGTATTTTAACATAAAATACAAAATATTTGAGAAACATTCAGTTTTCGATAATCTTATCTTGATACTTTTTTGCACAGAATAATGAAATCAATTGGTGTAAAGAAACACATGTTTAATTTAAAAAAGGAATGTTGCCAAACACTACAAGTATGTACTTTGCAACATTTTATTTTCAAATCAATCATGTGTTTTCTTCACACCAATTGATTGATTTTATTATTCTGTGCAAAAAAGTATCAAGATAAGATTATCGAAAACTGAATGTTTCTCAAGATATTTTGTATTTTATGTCAAAATACTGTATCTTTCAAGCCTTATAACTCGGAAATTACTTAATAAAAACTAACTTAATTATAGTGTTTTGGAAAGCTCTCCAAACAAGCTATAAGAATATGCAATAAAAAATAGGGGGTGATTTTCGCGATTATTCAGGGTCAAACCAATGACACCATTTAATGTCCCCCTTGAAACCATACAACTTTTGTCACATTTCTTTTGTCACATTTCATCACTTTTGAAACATTTTTCTCCAAAATGTTGAAAACTAACTTAATTTTAGTGTTTTGGAAAACTCGCAACAAGCAACAAGAGTATGCACAATAAGGAGTATTTTATATATGATCTAAAATTCTTTGTGTGTGTGTGCGCGCGCGTCTGAAAAAAATTTATTTATATAATTTTATATAATAATATAGAAAATAAAATTAAAGGATTAGAGAATGACTACATATTGACTTATGTACATATACATACATATACAATGAATGTAACACACACATACACATATATATAAAAATACATAAAATTATAATTATATTTCATGTTTTGTTGCAAGTTCGATCATTTAAGACTCCTGGCGGGGTGTTGTTTGACGATGTCAGAAGCGATAAATTGCATGTCTAAAATTCATATATGAAATACGTTGAAATAAAAAATACATCCATCATCAATAACATACCTTACTAGACCAAGCATTTACATAGTTTGTAGACGAAGGGGGTGAAGTCGGCCGTTGGTCAACTTGACAGCCTATGATAGAATGAGAAGAACAACAGCGGCTCAACGTTCTCACTCTATCTTAAATTGCCAACGGCTGACTTCACCCCCCTACGTCTACAAACGTGAATGCTTGGTTTAGTAATATCATGGAGTAAAGCCTCGTCTACAATAGTCGCACAGGCTGTGTCGCAGGCATATATGTAAAGCCTCGTCTACAATAGTCGCACAGGCTGTGTCGCAGGTCGTAAGTAGTAGTGTCGCAAGAAAGTTGTCGCATGTGTCGCTAGACTACAATCTACAATATGTCGCAAGGATTGTTCGCGTGCATTAAGTCGACTGCAGCCGCAATGAATGATCGGCAGCAATTACTAATTTTTCTTCAACTTTGCTCCCAATTTTTAAATTTAATATGCTTATATTACCGTTTATTTACTGAATCGCACAACAGAAGATGGTGGGTGCGACCAGAAAATATACCACGGATAGCTAGCAACACACACAAATCATCACTTCGCATGGCAACGTTCTGTGCTGTGATTGGCTGATCTCATGCGACACGCTTGTCGCAGTCGCAGAAAGTTGAAGTTGACTCAACTCCGTGCGACAAGGACTCTTGCGACTGCGACAGCCTTGCAACACAGCCTGCGACATGCGACACAGCCTATGCGACCTGCGACACAGCCTGTGCGACTATTGTAGACGAGACTTAATACTACTATGGCTGCTTTCCTTTTAAGCCTCGTCTACAATAGTCGCACAGGCTGTGTCGCAGGTCGCATAAGCTGTGTCGTATGTCGCAGGCTGTGTCGCAAGGCTGTCGCAGTCGCAAGAGCCCTTGTCGCACGGAGTTGAGTCAACTTCAACTTTCTGCGACTGCGACAAGCGTGTCGTATGAGATCAGCCAATCACAGCACAGAACGTTGCCGCGCGAAGTGTTTTGACGATTTGCGTGTGTTGCTAGCTATCCGTGGTGTATTTTCTGATCGCACCCACCATCTTCTGTTGTGCGATTCAGTAAATAAACGGTAATATAAGCATATTAAATTTAAAAATTGGGAGCAAAGTTGAAGAAAAATTAGTAATTGCTGCCGATCATTCATTGCGGCTGCAGTCGACTTAATGCACGCGAACAATCCTTGCGACATATTGTAGATACTAGTCTAGCAACACATGCGACAACTTTCCTGCGACACTACTACTTACGACATACGACACAGCCTGTGCGACTATTGTAGACGAGGCTTTAGGGAACACAGTCGACACTTTTGACACAAATCGACACACGTCGCTTTCCATTTACAATTTTCTTCAAACTCAATTGGCTCTTTTCGACTCTGCTTGGGAGGAGAGTCGGAGTGTGTTAAACTGTGTCGATTTGTGTCTTCTAAAAGGAAAGCAGCCTATATTGCTAGAAGAGTGCCGACTTCAGGGTCAAACATTACGGTACAGACGTATAATAGTCTCTCTCTCAAGTACGCTTCAGCTGCTTTGTGCGCATGCGCTAACAGCGTTAGTCAGACACGACCAGGTAATGTTTTCTCTTTTTGTGTTCTTTCCGTCTTAAGGTGCGAATTCATTGCAGCGAGAAATCGCTGGCGACTTGGGAGAAGTGGAGGGAGAAATGACGCTAGCGACGAGTATCTGTCGCTTTTCTCCCGCTACATATTCATGTGGCGACAAATCGCTAGCGACTAAATGTTAATATTTTCAGAGGTATTGTTTTTTAAAGTGAACAGCTGTAAATGAAAATGAAGGTGACAATACGTTCTAACGAGATGTATTCCGCTGTTTGTACAAATATTTTAGGAACAGCAGTAGCAAGAGCAATCAGGAAGCGACGGTTAATGATAGCAACTGCTGTAATGTTGGAGTTGCAAAGAATGCAAAAGAAGCGGAATTACAAAAAGAAGCAGTATTGGGTAGCTCCATATTTAAAAGATCGTAAAGACCATAGTTTTTTTCACGTATCCATCCCTAAACTGACATTCGAAAATGGCATACGTTACCATAACTATTTTCGAATGTCGGCAACGCAGTTGAAAAAACTATTATTATTAGTTGGAGCACAACTGCAAAAGATGTATGTTGTTCGAGAATGCATAGAACCTAAAGAACGCTTGGAACGCTCATATTGCTCTTTCACATTTGTCACGATGTGTCGACTTGTCGCTTGAAGTTCGGACAGGCCGAACTTCGACGATTTGTCGCTGCTACTAGCAGCTACTACGAGATTGAGATGGAGGGGGAAAGTCGCCAGCGATTTCTCGCTGCAATGAATTCGCACCTTTACCTTTTCATGGAGCGAATAAAAGCTAGCGTTTATCCCCACTCCACCGCAAAGCAAACCAGTGTTAAACGCATAGATATATTACATATAGATAGAGCTTTGTACCATTTTTGCTATAGTGCAACACGTGCCAAGATAAATGACGGATTTTCCTCCTTCGCGCATGCGCATTCGTATATTTATCTCGGCGGACGCGCATCGAATACAGCACTTTTACATAAAATTAGGTTATATCCTTGGCTGTCATGGATAAACAGAAGATAAATGCGCGATTGCACATGCGCGAGGGAGGAAAAGATAATTTTATCTTGGCACGCAGTAAGATTCACAAAGCTCTATCTATATGTAATATAAACGCTGTCCGCTTTCGCCTCCTATTGGCTGCGTTCCGATATTCACTGCCAGTACTAAAAATCTATAGTTCGCGTCACATACACTATACAGCGATACAACGATTTTTGACAGAGATGACTAAGATGGCTGCATTCAGCGAAAAGACGCTGAAAGTTCGACGAATCGAACTTTCAGCGTCTTTTCGCTGAATGCAGCCATCTTAGTCATCTCTGTCGAAAATTGATGGAGTGGGGGTAAAACGCCAGCTTTTACTCGCTGCGTGAAATTGCACCTTCAAGGTTTCAAGTTCTACGAGTCGAACTTTCAGCGTCTATTCGCTGAATGCAGCCATCTTAGTCATCTCTGTCGAAAATCGTTGTATCGCTGTATAGTGTATGTGACGCGAACTATAGATTTTCAGTACTGACAGTGAATATCGGAACGCAGCCAATAGGAGGCGAAAGCGAACAGCGTTTAACACTGGTTTGCTTTGCAGTGGAGTGGGAATAAACGCTAGCTTTTATTCGCTCCATGAAAAGGTAAAGGTGCAATTTCACGCAGCGAGTAAAAGCTGGCGTTTTACCCCCTCTCCACCACCATGCAAGGCAGCGATAAAAAGCTATTCGCTTTCGCCTCCTGCCTTTTCATGGAGCGAATAAAAGCTGGCGTTTTACCCCCTCTCCACCACAACATAAAACAGCGTTAAAAAGCAAAAATATTGCTGAGTACATGTATAATCTGACCATTGTAACCGCAAAAATGGAATTGGAATATTATAATCAATACATCGAGTACGTAAAATATTATAGACGTACAGTGGTGGTTGTAGCTGAAATTAGAAGACGACGTATAGCTGCTGCAGTTGCTGCGATGTATTTGTTAAAAAAAAAAAAAAACATTATAAGAAGAAAAGGTTTTGGGTAGCTCCGATTTTCAAAAGTCGTGATGTACACAGTTTCTTTTTTGCATCGGTTCCGAAATTGATATTAGAGGACATACGATTCCACAATTACTTCCGAATGACTGCAACTCAATTAGAGGAATTATTAGGAATAATCGGATGCAAATTGCAGAAGCAGAACTTTATTCGACAATTTCTCTATTTCACCACCAGAACGATTGGCATTGACCTTGAGGTGTGTTTGGCTTAGCTAAATTAAATTGTTTAACTTACTATTTTTTCGTATATGAAACAATAGATTTGTTTGAGGTAAACGTATTATAGGGAGAATTCACATCTTGACAGAAATCATCTTGGTGTGAATTCTCCCTTAGAGCACGTTAGAGTGAGTAGAAGTATGTTATTGGAACATGCGACATGAACAAACCTAATGTTATACATTTTTACTTAATACATATATGTGAATATCATACAAAATATTATAGATATCTTGCTTCCGGAGATTCGATGACATCAATATCCTTTCAATATCTTGTGAGAGTGACAACAGTGAGCTACTAATGTTCACCGGTTTGAGGATAAAAATATAAATTCTCATCTATAAAACATTTGTCATGTCCTTCCATACAAGAATGACAATATATTTCTTGTTGAATATGAATAGTTTCGCACACACCACACGTGTACAAGGGTAACAGAATTTCCTGAAATATAAGAAAACACAATTAAAAATACAATTATTAACACAATAAAACAAAATTAATTTATTTAACATAAATAAATTAGAAACAAAGGACAGCCTAACCTATTAAAGTACGCTTACTGTATGTGTATATAATATATGTATATACTAACTTCGTTTGTATTTTTGGATGTTGTGTGTGTGTGTCAATTGATTAGACCCTTCAGCCATAATTTCTTCTTTACTATACAGCGATACAACGATTTTTGACAGAGATGACTAAGATGGCTGCATTCAGCGAAAAGACGCTGAAAGTTCGACGAATCGAACTTTCAGCGTCTTTTCGCTGAATGCAGCCATCTTAGTCATCTCTATCGAAAATTGATGGAGTAGGGGTAAAAAGCCAGCTTTTACTCGCTGCGTGAAATTGCACCTTAAGAGGCGAAAGCGAATAGCTTTTTATCGCTGCCTTGCATAGCGGTGGAGAGGGGGTAAAACGCCAGCTTTTACTCGCTGCGTGAAATTGTACCTTCATTTTCTAATACTTAGGGCCCAGACACAGACCATTGCATAACGCATAACGCATATGCATAAGAAATTTGATTGGTCCGTTAGCATGTGCATAAGGAATTTGCGCCTAAGGCGGGGAGCACAGACTTTTGCATAATGCATAATACATATGCATAAGAAATTCGATTGGTCGAATTCCTTATGCACATGCTAACGGACCAATCAAATTTCTTATGCATATGCGTTATGCGTTATGCAATGGTCTGAGCTCCCCGCTTTAGCCTCTCGCTCACACTCACTCAATAGACGCGCCTGCGCATAACGAGGCTTCAACGTCTGCCCATATGTGGAATTCGTGCGTCTCTCTTTTATGGGCCTTGATCCTCTCATTGGTCTAGTTTCCACCGAAGTCTTCAATCCGATTCTACTTCGATTCTACTTCGATGCAGAACAAATTATCATGCTGTTTCCACTGGAAGCGAAATAGGAGTAAAGAAGAAACGGGAGTGAAATGAGTTAATCTATCGTGTTTCCATCGACTCAAATTCGGTTCTACGCCAGATTAGGTGCTTCGGTGGAAACTAGGCCATTGTGAAGATACAGAACTAGCAATATAGAAGTATTAAGCCTCGTCTACAATAGTCGCACAAGCTGTGTCGCAAGTCGTAAGTAGTAGTGTCGCAGGAAAGTTGTCGCATGTGTCGCTAGACTACAATCTACAATATGTCGCAAGGATTGTTCGCGTGCATTAAGTCGACTGCAGCCGCAATGAATGATCGGCAGCAATTACTAATTTTTCTTCAACTTTGCTCCCAATTTTTAAATTTAATATGTTTATATTACCGTTTACTTACTGAATCGCACAACAGAAGATGGTGGGTGCGACCACGGATAGCTAGCAACACACGCAAATCGTCAAAGCACTTCGCGCGGCAACGTTCTGTGCTATGATTGGCTGATCTCATGCGACACGCTTGTCGCAGTCGCAGAAAGTTGAAGTTGACTCAACTCCGTGCGACAAGAGCTCTTGCGACTGCGACAGCCTTGCGACACAGCCTGCGATATGCGACACAGCCTATGCGACTATTGTAGACGAGGCTGTAGTGTCGCAGGAAAGTTGTCGCATGTGTCGCTAGACTAGTATCTACAATATGTCGCAAGGATTGTTCGCGTGCATTAAGTCGACTGCAGCCGCAATGAATGATCGGCAGCAATTACTAATTTTTCTTCAACTTTGCTCCCAATTTTTAAATTTAATATGCTTATATTACCGTTTACTTACTGAATCGCACAACAGAAGATGGTGGGTGCGACCAGAAAATACACCACGGATAGCTAGCAACACACGCAAATCGTCAAAACACTTCGCGCGGCAACGTTCTGTGCTGTGATTGGCTGATCTCATGCGACACGCTTGTCGCAGTCGCAGAAAGTTGAAGTTGACTCAACAATCACAGCACAGAACGTTGCCGCGCGAAGTGTTTTGACGATTTGCGTGTGTTGCTAGCTATCCGTGGTGTATTTTCTGGTCGCACCCACCATCTTCTGTTGTGCGATTCAGTAAATAAACGGTAATATAAGCATATTAAATTTAAAAATTGGGGGCAAAGTTGAAGAAAAATTAGTAATTGCTGCCGATCATTCATTGCGGCTGCAGTCGACTCAATGCACGCAAACAATCCTTGCGACATATTGTAGATTGTAGTCTAGCGACACATGCGACAACTTTCCTGCGACACTACTACTTACGACTTGCGACACAGCTTGTGCGACTATTGTAGACGAGGCTTAAAGCCTCGTCTACAATAGTCGCACAAGCTGTGTCGCAAGTCGTAAGTAGTAGTGTCGCAGGAAAGTTGTCGCATGTGTCGCTAGACTACAATCTACAATATGTCGCAAGGATTGTTCGCGTGCATTAAGTCGACTGCAGCCGCAATGAATGATCGGCAGCAATTTTTCTTCAACTTTGCTCCCAATTTTTAAATTTAATATGTTTATATTACCGTTTACTTACTGAATCGCACAACAGAAGATGGTGGGTGCGACCACGGATAGCTAGCAACACACGCAAATCGTCAAAGCACTTCGCGCGGCAACGTTCTGTGCTATGATTGGCTGATCTCATGCGACACGCTTGTCGCAGTCGCAGAAAGTTGAAGTTGACTCAACTCCGTGCGACAAGGGCTCTTGCGACTGCGACAGCCTTGCGACACAGCCTGCGACATGCGACACAGTCTATGCGACCTGCGACACAGCTTGTGCGACTATTGTAGACGAGGCTTAATACTTACGACATACGACACAGCCTGTGCGACTATTGTAGACGAGGCTTAAAAATATTTAATTACAATTTATCTAATAATTCACAAACCTTCTCAATTACACTTCAGAACTCTTCAAACGAAATACAAACGATTTTATGTAACAATTTTCTTATATTTATCTATGACTAATCACATAATAAAAAAAGAAAATTAATTAAAATTATAAGAATGACTCACAAATCTTGTTAATTACACTTCAAACATCTTCATATGAAATACAAACGATTTGTAAACAAATTTGTTAAGAAAACGTTGACTGTCGGTCAATTCAATACGAATAAGCAAACATCTATACATCACATAGACATAGACTGACAGACGTAGCCTCAATTACACCAGCACTCACTAGTCGCCACCAGTCGTTACCGAGTTACTGTGCGGTCAATAACGATCTCTTTATTTGTCTTTGCAAAAAAGAAGTTTACTACTCATATTTTCGATAATGGGTAATGAAGGAGAAATTATTCTTATTGAAAATTCCGTAAGTAGTAGAAAAATTCGATGAATCACTTATGTATATTCTGTGACTTATACAGATACTGTGACTTATACGAGAAGTAAGATAACCTTGAAAGTAGAGCGTTGCTCACGCACGCGCGACAAATGGTTCCGTTCCTTCCTACTGCAATGTTGCCAAAAACTAAAAAGTGTGATACCAACTTGAAGATATAGTAGCGCATATGTTGCGACAAAGTCTGTTAAAGTAATATTGCGCGATTTCTGCTTCTAAAATAAAATTTAGTTAAAATTTAAAAATTAAATTAATTCAAACAGCGATTGAAAACGTACGACAATGTTTCATCATTGCAAGAAAAAAAAACAGATTAATTAAAATCACCCAGGGGCATATTCCTTAACCACCGACAATTGTCGGATCGATATATTGTTATGCAGTTTTTATATGCTGTGCAACGACAACATCGAGCTGACAATTGTCGAAAGGTAGTTAGAAAATGTGGTCCTTGATATGATTACAGATCAGTATAAGTCTGGCAACATTGTATCCCAATTCCTAATGTATGTGAATCTCATTGTACTTTTCCATGAAATTTACTTCGATCTCTGTTCTCGAGTCTCGGCCTTGAAAACAATCGATTTCACACTGTGTGCGAAACGGTCCGTTGTTGTAAATATAATTCGAATTCCAACAAAATGACTACGGGTTTACACCGATCGTGGAGACGGACGATTCATTGAATATTACGTCAAGTGTCAACGATTTTAATTACGTCACTGTTTAATCGCGAAGACTTGAATCATCATCGCAAGGGAATGACGTGTAACGTGCTTTTTACCGAATTGAATGATTATCAACGAGATTATTAATAACACGTTGAATATGTAATAAATGTCCTATGATTTGGATCTTATAATTTACACATATATGAATTAATTAATGTAAAAAAAACATATTGTTTTATGAAAAAATGTATATAATTGGGTATTTTATTTTTTTGCAACTATATTTTCTTTGCACTAATTGATTCATTTTATTATTATGCATTAAAATTGTCAAAAAAATATTTTACAAAATATATCATATTTTATGTCTAAATATGTTGGATTAGAATATAAAATCTAAATTCAATTTTTATCTTTTTGTAATTTTTATCTTTTACATATAAAATATTCTAAGGAATAGACTTATATAGAGAATTAGGAAGGTTTAATTTCTTATGTATTTGAATACAAATATTATTTGTATGTTTATTGTAAATAAATGCATACGGATAAACAAGTATTTCTAAGCTAAAGATATTCTAATCTAATTTCAGTTTTATATTAGAAAATCAGAAACATTTATGGATTTATTTTGTATTTAATTAATTCATTACTCGTGTTTTTTACCGTAATTACTTAAAGTTTTATTTTATATTTCAATATTATATTTTAATTTTTATTTTCTCTTTGATGATTTATAAATATAATATTTTGTATATTCTATTGTATGTATCTTTTAGATAAACGTAAACATAAGTTCTTTAATTATGAACTTTGTGTAGCATTTGATTGACAAAAAAGATTTATTCCATCAATTTAGTAAATTTCCAAGACTGTGCTTTGACACCCGACAGGAGCAATGTAAGGTCAAAATTTGTTTACAATCCATGGCGCAAGAAGTAAGAATACTATACGGCTATAAGAGAAATACTAAATGAAAAATAAATACTAAATAAGAGAAATATGAAGCATAAGCATAAAGACTGAAATAGGAATAATGAATAAAAATTTTTTTCCGCTTACATATCTATACTTAGCTTTCTTATACATCGGAAGTATTTCTCTTGTATCTATCATTACTTCTTACCCCATGTATTGTACGTGAGTCTTTAATGTATAGATGAAATTTTCTCTATAATCTATACATTATCTATACATCTCTGAATTAATTAGTATCAAATTAGGTTAAATCAGATTAGGGATGTTCGGATATTTTCAAGAAAGTGCAAGAGGACAAGGGATCTTTTCTTCCGTTCATACATTTATTTTTTAATCAATTTATATAAATAATGTGGAATGTGATATGTATAATTAATATGAGATTATCATATTCAACTCTGCACGTTCTATCAAGACTCGTCTACAACACGCGGAGTAAAAGTAAAAGTAGAGTAGGAAAAAGAGTAAGGAAATAAATTATTTTTATTTCGTAAGTCGTCACACGTAACAAATTTTTAATCGTAACCGTAAATCTGTAAGAAAATTGACTAATCACTAGTTAATTATTCTTCTAGCACAGAGATAACAATTGACTTTGATTTGTTTTCTTACGAACTTATGGTTACGACTGAAAATTTGTTACGTAGGAACTTTACTCCTACTTCAGCTTTTACGTTCGGCGAATCAAAGTGCAGTTGACCAGTGCAAATATTTTCAAAATTATACTTAACTCTTTGCACTGAAAAGTAAGAGGTCTACAATTGATGTAACAAGTCTTAAGCCGTAAGAAACTGATTAATCACAGCTGATTATTCTCCTCATATTCGACTGTGATTGATTAATTTCTTAAGACTTACTACATTAATTGTAGATTTCTCTTATTTAGTAGATAGAGCATGAAGACGGCCACACACGCACGCACTCTCTCATTCCCTCTCTCCCTCCTTCTCCTATCCTTTCCCTCTCTCTCTCTCGCTTTCTCACAATCTTAAAGAAATATCTTCACACTCTAGTTTACAATCGTTTGATACATATGTCAAGTAGTGCATTTGAGTTAATCAGTCAATAATTAAACTAATTTACTAGTTATTTACTATTTCATATGCATATTAAATGATCGGTGTAAACTAAACCCATTTCTCAGTTTTGACCACCTAATATGTATGACATGTATACAACTCTTCTATAGTATTATAATGTACCGAGTGTAGTAGATCCGAACGTACACTATTTAAATACGAATGACATATCTCTATGTTTAGAGTCCTTTGAGATAAGAGTGGAATTTGAAGTGGAATTGTGAAACAATATGGCATCGATGTCAAGTAAAGTTCTCTTGAAATAAAAATTTGAAATCTGGATAGCTTTGTTTCTTGTCTGGATGCTTCTAAGTGAAACGACATTACATTAAGTTATAGAGAACTTATCAAACTAAATACATTTCTATGCCATCTACCAGGATAATTCGTAGAAGATTGGAAACGATTAAATTTGAGCCTGAAATTTGTAATAATATTTTTCAGGCTTTAAAGGAAAAAGTTGAAATAATTTGAAGATAAAGAGATTGCATGCTTGCATTAGGTGAAATGAGTATTGCGAGTGGGGATCAAGTTGATCCATTAACAAATTCACCTTTTGGTGATGATACTATTTCTTAATACTTCTGGCGACTTGAATGCATGATTTCTAAAATTTGTTTTGTTCTATTTTCATATTCTGCATCTATTTTTCTATTATTTTCTTTTTTTTAATTGTCATAATAGTAAAACTATAACTATGCATTCATCTTTATTAAGTAATTATATAATTAATAGTTAAACAATTATTACATATTATACATATATACATATATTTATATATATATGGGTCATTCCACGCGAAATCGATCACCTGCCCTGCCCAAAACATTTTACTTTACAACTTTACAACTTAAGGAAGGTCTATTTGGTCTCAAATTGTAGCTTTTTTCATGTACTTTTGAATGCCATATGACATATTTTGCGTGTTCAAGATGGCTGCTCAGGAATAGCAATGGGGAGTGGGGGAACAAAAAAATCATGTTCTCATGATTTTTGAATTTGATTGAATGAGTTTAAATGAGTTCTTATATGCGTGACAATTATGCAAACAAGGTCCAGAATGACTGTTAAGGGGATTTCGAGGTTGCAGACTCGATTACAAATCTGACATCAAATCTCTTCTCCTCGAAATTCCCTTAATAGTCATTTTGAATCTTGTTTGCATAGTTGTCAGGCATATGAGAACTCATTTGAATATGAGAACATGATTTTTTAATTTGATTGAATTATGAGAACCTTTCTAAGTTGAAAATTGTTCTGGGCAGGGCGGGTGATGGATTTCGCGTAGAATGACTCTTATATATACATATAGAGAATACGTAATATATCTAAACTTTCTTTTAATAAAACTATTATTCAATTATTAATAACAAATTTTTCTATTATGTAACATTTAAGAACATTTAATAACAGTATTTAATTTCTGAAATATTATCAGAAGATATTTTGATTTTAATATAATTTTTTATTAATTTTGTAATTCTTTATTTTTAATCCTACCACCCACTAGTAGTCTGTGGAATTTGCGTTATAGTAATTGGCTCCGTCATAGTGTTTCAAATCCTGATTCTTATTTCAAGGGATTCTATCTATCAATGCACTGATGTATTGTAGAAGAGTTTTCATTTATTAGTAACTTTTATTAAATAATTTATTAAAAGGTTTTAAAGTGTGTTTTAATGGAAATATAAAAATACGCGCGTGCATCCCCCACACACGCGCGCGCGCGCGCGCGCACACACACACACACACACACACACACAAGATGAGGCATTTAAAACAGATCACCTGAATAACTCGCTTGTTTTAATGACAAAAAAATTAAATTATATTTGGTAAAAAGAATAATTTTTAATTTTTCATAGGATCATCTGAAAAATAAACTTAAAGATGCAGGCAATAACTTGGTAGTTATCGACTTCTTCGCCGTATGGTGCGGGCCATGCAAGATGATTGGTCCATTGATTGCTGAATTGTCAAAGGTTTTATATTAATTTGTTATTAAATCGAATTTCATGGAATTTATTATACATGAATGAATTTAATGGATTTGAAATTGAAATTAAAGATACAAATATTTTTTTATATAGGAACTACAAGATGTTATTTTTCTGAAAGTTGATGTGGATGAATGTGAAGATATTACTGCTGAATATGAGATATCCAGTATGCCTACGTTTGTTTTTATAAAGGAAGGCAAAGTTGTAAGTATTAAATAAAATGTTTATTTAATGAAAAAATGGTCAAATAAATAGTTGATAATAAAATAAATTCTTTTTACTTTTAGTTGGAGACCTTTTCTGGTGCGAATTTCGATAAACTTAAAAATACAATTCAAAAGCACAAATAAATAAATAAATTGTCAGGAGTGTTTAAATATACTATACTCTTAAAACACTCTAAAACTCTCTCTATAAAAGTGACATACTGGATTAGCTGTACTTTACTATATTTTATATAATACAGAATGGTTATTTAAATTGAAAAGATAATTTGCATTATACACATTAGAAAAGATCGAAGCAGTTATATTCAATAATGGAAAAATTATTTCCATGATTTTATTGCAAAAATGTATAGTAAATTCTCAAATATATAAGATATAATTATCAATCAAAATGTAGATATTGGTATTGAGGAATTTTATTTTTACATGTACAATAATAGTAAAATAAAAAATATCCCAGTTCCATTTTGTATGGTTATCTTTACACCTGCTCCAAGAAGATAATATGTCATCCTTTTTTCCTATAAATAATAAGAGAGGAGTAATATTGTACGTACAAACAAGTACATACACATACAGTAGTGCTCAAAAGTGCTTCGACAAAGTCCACTAAAAAAATATTACTTTATGAAACTTTATATAACTTGAACTTTATATAACTTTATATTTTTATATAACTTAAACTTACTTGAACATTTTATAGCAACAAATGATAATTATATAAATTTTTTACAAAAGTATTCGACAAAAATCAAAAACAAATTAAGGGGTTACATCTTTCAAAAGTATTCGATACATCGAAAAAAGAGATTTTTTGTGATTTTTTTTGTGAGAATAATAAAAAAATGCCGTCATGGATTTAAGACGGGCATTCTGTGTTTTACGTATTGACACCGCACTCTTTTCAACCGGCTCATATATAGACTTCTTTCGATACACAACGTATTGTAAGTTGCAAGATGTAAAATGTAAAAGTGTAAAAATGTAACGCGATCTAATATTAGGTCATTTAAAAAGTATCCACGGTTTTTTGTTTAATTTTTGAATGAAATTTTTCTTTATTGAAAATCAATTTTAATCAAGTATATATTGGCCATTATTATCTATAACCTTTCGCCATTTTTCGGGTAATTTCATAATTCCATCCGTGTAGAACTTCTGTGGTTTATCGGCGAAAAACTTTTTCAAGTGATTTTCGACAGCACTTATGTCGGCCAATGTTTTTCCATCAAGAGAGTTCTGCAGAGATCGAAACAAATGGTAGTCAGACGGTGCAAGGTCCGGGCTATACGGTGGATGCATCAAAACTTTCCAACCAAACGCTCCCTCAATTTTTGGCGCGTCATCAAAGATGTGTGTGGTCTCGCGTTGTCATGATGGAAGACAACACCTTTTCTGTTGATCAATTCTGGTCGTTTTTCCTTAATCGCTTCGTGTAATCTATCCAGTTGTGAACAGTAAAGCTCTGAATTAATCGTTTGGCCATGTGGTAACACCTCATAATGGACGATTCCCTTCTAATCCCACCATACACACAGCATCATCTTATTTATCGTCAATCCAGGCTTTGAAGTCATTTTTTTGTGGTGGTTCGCCGCACTTACCCCATGATCTTTTACGAACGATATTCCTGTATTTTACCCATTTTTCATCGCCCGTGATGATTTGCTTCAGAAATGGGTCGATTTCGTTGCGTCTTAGTAGTGTTTCGCTGATGGAAATTCGGTCAATCAAATTCTTTTGTGTTAATTCATGTGGCACCCAAACATCGAGTTTCTTTGCGTAGCCAGCCTTTTTCAAATGATTCCAAACTGTCACATGGTTGATTCTTAGTGCATTGGCTATCTCCTGACAGCTTGCATGCCGGTCTTGCTCGACCAGTTGCAAAATTTCATCGACTTTTTCAGTGACTGGCCGACCAGAGAGAGGTCGATCTTTAACATCAAAAGAACGAAATCGAACAAACCACTCCTGCGTCCTGCGTTCACTTACAGCATCCGCGCCGTAAACTTCACAAATTTTTCTGCATGTTTCTACTGCGCATTTACCTTTTCTGTAGTAAAAAAGCATCACATAGCGTATTTCTTCAGAAATTTCACTCATTTTCAAACCAATATAACTTTTGACACGATTGGTGAATTACCAAACTTTGTTTACAAAAAATGTAACCTAAAATGTCATCTTTCAGACGCACGTTCGTTTGACAATTGGATTAGTGTTGCCCGATATATGACCATCAACACCATCTAGTGACAAAAAACCGCGGATACTTTTTAAATGACCTAATATTTGTAATTCCGGTCTCTTTTAGTATACATGCGCTGTTGAACTGTAATATTTGTCTGAAGAGGACCCAAACCAAGGATCGAAACGTAGCGAATAAAGCTATTAATATTGCCAGGTTGCTATCAACAATTGTCTTTTTATTTAATAATAAAAAAGCTATTAAAATAAACTTTTGAGAGTTTATTAAACGCGTCTTAAAGAATACAAAAAAATATATATTTTTTTAAATATTTTAAAATGGGGGTTCAGCATCTACACTGACAGCATCTTTTTTTGAGGCGCTCCGATAGAAGTAGCAAAATTTTTGTGGATCAGCATCTACAACAAACAAAAAATTTTTTCGTTATCTACACGAGTTTTGCTAAAGAAGTACACACGATAATTAAAAAATATTAATTTTTGCAAATTTGGTATTATTTTGAAAAAAAATCGCATTTTTAACGAAAAATTTAACCGTAATTTGTTTATAGTAATTGTTGATCAATCGTAAAAATCATGTGTACTTCTTTGAAGAATCTACATGGGAAGCTACAGTTAAAATTTGAAATCAATCTGTTGAAAATTAACTAAGTAATCGTTCCTCTAAATTTGTAAAAAGTGTTTTCGAGAAAAACGCGTTTTAAATTTGAAAATTGATTTTCGACGAGAAATTATTAAAATAAACACTTGCAGATTTTTTTATCTTTATTCAGCTATGCCAGGACCATAAAGCATCCCTTCTAGATTCACATTATGCTCCCAGTTTCTTTCTTGGCCGAAGTAATGTTTTTCCATGCATCTTTCCTTGATATCGACGACGAGTGCTATGTCGATTAGGCGATTTTCGGTTGTTTATTTTGCTTCTTCTTAGCATCGAAACTGAGCCCATCTTTCCTTTTTTGCCTTGATATAATTTAGCACTCATTTTTACACAAACACTTTTTACACAAAAATACGGAGCGAAGTGAATGCGATGATATGAAAACTAGCAAACGTAAACAGACGATTGCTCGACACTGTCCGTTATACTGACGTGTTGGCCTGAAAAATCTTTCGATTTGCTAACGGTAAACCCCCAGACACAATACAGTTTAATGGATAATCAATATTTTAATTTATCAATATACGAGCGTGACAGATAAATTAATTTATATTCAATAAGAAAATATTATCCTATAGGGAAAGGAAACACAACAAACAGAAATGATAGTGAATGGAACAAATTTTTGAGTTTAAAACATAATAAACGGAAGGCCTTGTTACTTAAAGTACATGAACTACATAAATTACATAAACTTGTTACTTAGACTACTTCTTGTTATATTATAGTTCAACAATATAATTCCCATCCAACACAAATGTTCGAGATACATCGTCGATAGAAACGTCATAGAAATGTTTGAATATTCTTGGATCGTTCTTAGGATATATTTCGAACATTTATGCTATATGAATTACAATTCAATTTCACTTTCCGAATAAGGCATTGGAAAGCACACACTCTTTGAAGCGATCCAATTCCCTTTCCCATCTTTTTCAGGTAAAGGCAATAGTACAACTTTTTGTTTAACGTTATTTAAACACCACTTCTTTAATGATCCAAGAGCGTTAACGATAAATATATTTATGTAGCTGAAAGGAAATGGATAAGAGAAGAAATCTAATTTTTCTTTAAATCTTCTAGCAATTAAATAAATTTCTCCATCATTACATTTTATAATATTTACGATTTTAATTATTTCATTATCTTTTGTAAGGCAATACTCATCATTCGATCGCAAATAAAACATTTTATTCAGTGTTCGAATTTTTTTGTACTGCTCTCCTTGACAATTTAAAGTTAACCTGTTTCATGACGTTGTTTAAAGGATAATTCATTTCTTATCGAGTAAGAAAGACGAGACGTGGCTGCCTTCTCTATCACACGAGAAACTATTTGAGAAAGCGTTTTCCCTGGTGCATGCAACAGATTTTTCATATGTCCCAAAAAGCTTTCAAATTTAAATGCACTAATTCTTCAAGATTTCCATGCAACAGACAATCTGCAACAATATGTACTAAGTGATGTACATTATATGCCACGAAGGTCTGTCTATAAATTTTATAACTATGCTTTACAAACATTCTGAGTAATTTGTTTGCATCAACAGTACAGTTTTTGACTAACACAAAGTCGACCAAAATTCGAACAGCACAAGCAAACAACAAAAAGTTTTGATAAACTTCTCGAGGCAGAAATTTCCGGAAAATTAGAAAACCATCGTATAACAAGAACCTTCTGAGCTCTGTACCTTTGTAGTATTTCCAATCACTTAATCTACGTGGCTTCCTAGCAAAGTCAGAAGGAAAGAAAGATTTTAGAAAATTACACAGATTGTCTATTTCAAGGACAATATCGCCACGCAGTTTATATCTACTAGCTTTAGCGCAATATAGTCTTGAAAGAATTCGTTTCATGACTCCTAGGTGTAAAAGATGAAAAGATTCCAAAGAAAATTAGGTTAAAGGTTTAAGTTGGAGTCTCGTAATAAGAGAACTTATTCCCTTGTGATATTCTTTCTGAGTTTGCTTACGAACGGATTCATCTGTCCGTAAAGGTGCTTCCTCTTGAAGAGGATATGTCGATTACCGAATCAGACACCTGTAACAGTACATCTGCATGATGAAATATGAACATTAAAGTATTGTACAATTTATTATAATCAAAAATTTGTTTCAAAATAATCATTAAAACTTATTTTTTCATGTCTACATTACTGAAATGTCTACATTACTGAATGTCTATGTTACTGAAATATATACACAGAACAAGCACGAGGACTACTGCCACGGGACAGGAGAGACATCCTCGAATGAGCTCTGTTTTTTCCCTACAATCTGAATCTAAAAATAATTGCTTATTTTCTAATATTATTTTTTAAAAAGAATATAAAGCATTAAAATAAAATATTTTTAGTCATAATGTATCTTATCTTTCCATTTTGATTTCTCAAGTGTGGCCTATTATGTGAACTACTCGTTCGCTTGTAGCCCACCCTTATGGAGGATTTACACTGCTTCTGATATCCGACATGCGACGATATCCAATAGTAGAATTTGTTTTTAGCTAAGGAAATTTTTGTCTCCAAAAAACTAATTCTCCTATTGAATGTTGGACGTCGTACATCAGATATCGGACGCGGTGTGAACCCTCCATTAATCAGACTTAACTCTCGACGACCTTCTCTTTCAACTAGAGCTCGGAATACCCGGTATCCGGGTACCCACCCATGGACCGGGTACCCGCGCATACGGATCTGGACCGGTTCCGCGGGTACCCGCTAATTCGGGTACCCGAAGAACCGTGTACGATGCGGGTACCCGTGGAACCGTATGCAATACGGGTATCCGCGGAATCGTATGCGATACGGGTACCCGTATCAATTCGGGTATTCGCTATATGCTTCATATATTGCGTGTAATTTTGTCAAGCTTACGTAGGTATTATAAATAATAATATTATATACATTTATACAGGGTGTCCCAGATCACCCGTCTCACCCGATTTTTTCGTAAACGCGACATTTTAAAGAAAAATGTTTCAGACAAAAGTTTTGTGACTTCGAGGGGGACATAAGATGGTGTCATTGGTTTGACCTTGAAGAATTATTTGAAAGTCACATGAAAGTCACCTCAATTTTTTTAAATGGCATCCCCTATTTTTTATTGCATATTCTTGTAGCTTATCTCGAGACCTTTCCAAAACACTATAAATAAATGTTTTTTCGTTAAATATTTTCCGAGTTATAAGGCTTGAAATAATTTCTTAATTTTACATAAACTATAAAATATCTCGTAAAATATTCACTTTTCGATGATCTTACCTCAATACTTTTATGCACAGAATAATGAGAGAAATCAATTGGTGTAAAGAAAACACATAGTTGTTTTTAAGAAAAAATGTGCAATTTGTAATTAACAATTACATATATTTTCTTAAAAACAACTATGTGTTTTCTTTACACCAATTGATTCCTCTCATTATTCTGTGCATAAAAGTATTGAGGTAAGGTCATCGAAAAGTGAATATTTTACGAGATATTTTATAGTTTATGTAAAATTAAGAAATTATTTCAAGCCTTATAACTCGGAAAATATTTAACGAAAAAACATTTATTTATAGTGTTTTGGAAAGGTCTCGAGATAAGCTACAAGAATATGCAATAAAAAATAGGGGATGCCATTTAAAAAAATTGAGGTGACTTTCATGTGACTTTCAAATAATTCTTCAAGGTCAAACCAATGACACCATCTTATGTCCCCCTCGAAGTCACAAAACTTTTGTCTGAAACATTTTTCTTTAAAATGTCGCGTTTACGAAAAAATCGGGTGAGACGGGTGGTCTGGGACACCCTGTATAGTAGATATTTTATGAATTTTATTTTTTATATATATTTTATACTATATTTTATATATATGCTCTCTCTCTCTCTCTCTCTACTAAACTAAACTAAACTTAAGAATTATATATGTATATATAGATTTATTTTAAATATATTTTCTGTTTTCATACAAGAATACTAAAAGATTAACATTTTCTGGTGTTAAACAATTTCGTTTTCGCGTTACAATATTGCCCGTTGAGGAAAACGCTCTTTCCGAATTCGCGGATATTTTTTCCATATCTTTTGTGAATTGTGAGTGCAGTGATGTGATATTTCCTACCAAAGATAGGAAACGGCTCCACATAAGCGAGAAATGTTTATGTCACACGTCCGTGTGCGCTCAGCTGTTCGGTTTATTTACAAATATATTGCGAATAGAGAGAAGACAAAGGAATCGAACAGTTACTCTCAAGAGCCTAAGTAGTGATTTTGAAATTTTGATACAAATATGTCTAAAAGAAAAAGCTGGGTGTGGAAATACTGCAGAACGTCGACAGATAAGAAATCCGCTTTCTGCAATATTTGTGATACCTCTTTTGAATATTCAGGATCAACAAGTTCATTAGGTAAACATTTAAGAGGTATACATCATATCACAAGTAACGAAAAAGACGAAGCGAGACCAAACGAGCAAGAGGATAATAACGAGATTAGGTAACTGTTAATATTTGTATATTCGATTCGTATAATTGACGCAATTATGTTAATATCATTTATAATTGATGTATTCTGAAATTCTTAATATCCTCATTTTTCTGGTGAAACAGAAATGATCTGGAATCTACTGAAGTGTCTGTTGCTTTCTCTTCTGTTGCTTCTTCGTCTTCAAATGTAGATTCTTCATTATCTTCAAAAATAGGTAAGTACCAAGCTTTGGATCCTTATTTTGATAAAGATTTTAATGTTTTATTTCTCTGTAATATATTTAAATTTTGAGATAACGTTATTATACACTATATAATTTTACACACAATTCTAATACAATATATCGATAAATATTAACATGTATATTAATTATTAATACATATCATGTTCAATCATATAATTTTTCGGAAACATATAATAAGTAATTTAGGTTAGAGAATTAATATTTTCATGCTTTTAAATAATGAGTACGATCTTCGTTTAAGATGACGTAAGATAGCCGCGGCGTAAGAAAAGAAAGAGAGAGAATTCAATATGCAGAGATCGTCAAGAAGAAATATCTAAATCGCTAGCTTGTCTAATTATAACAAATCAATTGCCGATTTCATTTGTTGAAAGCGAAGGATTCCGAAATTTTATGGCTACAGTAGAGCCTGGATATGTGGTACCCGCAGCAAAAACAATTCTGTCACGGTTGCAATTAAATTATGACAAAATGAAAACGTCCTTGCAACACAAGATGTAAGGTGCCGATATATCGTGCTCTACGGATATTTGGACATCTATTTCACAAGATACTTTCTTATCCTGTACGGTGCATTATATAGATAAAGAAACATGGGAATTAAGAAATCACACTTTATGTACAACAGAATTAGAAGAACGACATACAGCTGAGAATATAGCTTTAGGACTAGAAATGATATTCTTAGATTGGAATTTAGAAAACCAAATTTTTGCTGTAGTACACGATAATGCATCAAATATGATAAACGCGGGAGAAAATCTTCAAAATATAAATGAACATGTTAACTGTGCAGCTCACACTCTACACAGCTAGCTGTGAATGATGCATTGCAATTGGAAAGTGTAGCATGCATTATACAAAAAGCACGAAAAATTGTTGGACATTTTAAACATTCTGCATTAGCAACGCAAGAGTTACACAATACTCAAATTAAACTTAATCTGCCACAGGAGACATTAATTCAAAATTGTCCTACAAGATGGGATTCCACTTATTACATGTGTGAACGTTTACAAAATAATAAAACTCCTATTTTGGCAGTATTAAATAATACATCTATAACAAAACAGAGACAAGCACAAAACTTAGAAATCACTGCAATTGGATGGTTGATTATAGAAAAACTAGTGACACTTCTGAAGCCTCTGCAATGTGCAACCACCGTATTTTGCTCTTCAGCCGAAGTCATAATATCTTTGGTTCGTCCGGTACGAGGAATCATAGATAATACGAGGAATCATAGATAATCATCTACCAAATGACGTTTTGGACGAAGACTGCATGTCAACGTTCAAACAAATATTACGTCAATCACTGATGAAGCGCTTTGATATGACATTACAACCAAACAAGAAAGTCAGCGTACATCAAATTGCAAGCTTTCTTGATCCTCGTTACAAAGATTTAACAGCTGAGGAAGAGGAGGAGAGAATAAAGATAAAAGACTTTATGAAGAAAGAATTACAGGTTTTATATATTATATAATTATATAAAATTAATTGTAGTTTGTTTCATAGTTTATACGTACATTATTATGCTTGCTTATTGATGTTAATATCTAATAAATAAAAGAGTTTATAAAATTTTAATAAAAGAAATAGAATAAAATGAATATTTTATTACAGATACACACGCGGACTTCAACTGATGTACCGAAGGAAAATACTTCATGTATTGGAAGTGCATTAGATTTTATTTTTAAGAAAAATTTGTCAAAGACACAAATTGGTTGGCAGCAACAATTCGATCATTATCAAATGGAGATAATTATCGATCATAATTTATCGCCCCTCGAATGGTGGAAGGCAAGAATCGATAAATATCCAATACTTGCAGAATGGGCGAGGAAATATTTAGCAATACCTGCGACATCCGCGAGTTCAGAAAGAGCATTTTCCTCAGCGGGCAATATTGTAACGCGAAAACGAAATTGTTTAACACCAGAAAATGTTAATCTTTTAGTATTCTTGTATGAAAACAGACAATATATTTAAAATAAGAAGAGAGAGAGAGCATATATATAAAATATATATAAAATATATATAAAAAATAAAACTCATAAAATATCTACTACATAAATGTATATAATATTATTATTTATAATACCTACGTAAGCTTGACAAAATTACACGCAATATATGAAGCATATAGCGAATACCCGAATTGATACGGGTACCCGTATCGCATACGATTCCGCGGATACCCGTATTGCATACGGTTCCACGGGTACCCGCATCGTACACGGTTCTTCGGGTACCCGAATTAGCGGGTCCAGATCCGTATGCAAACCGGTCCAGATCCGTATGCGCGGGTACCCGGTCCACGAGTGGGTACCCGAATTTTACATTACCCGGTTCTTTTTCCGACCCCTACTTTCAACATGTTTCTCACAATAAGTTTTGTAGAGCAATGCATGTTCTACTTTGTATATATTTCAGTAATTTATGGTCAGTATTTATAGCTGGATGTTATATTTAAGAACGTTTAAAGTTTATCTTCAAATGCTCCGTATGAAATAAAATCGTATAGCATCTGAAAATGGCTTAAGATGATTTTAGATCTGATTATAAGATCTGATTATGAATATCGCAATATATATTTTGTATATAATTTTGGAGAATGTAATAAGCACAAAAGAAATCCCTATGGAAAAACTATAATAAATTGCTTTTATTCCCTTGCGGGGTACAGTGCGGACCTTCGCTTCGCTTACATTATTCCAACTTATCCCTTAACCTAACTTATGCGCTATTCATTTACGAGAGAGAGAGAGACATACTTCGTCACACATTCATCCACCCTTCTTCCATTCATTCCTCTGGCCCTCCGTTTCCGCTGCGTTTTCCTTTCCTTCCTTTCTCTCCTCCTTCATACACTCTTTCCTCTCTCCCTCTTCTCTCCCCTCCCTTAATTCCTTCAATTTCTTCATCCACCTCTCACCTTCTCCTCCTTCTCCTAGCACCTCATCTCTTGCCCTTCTCCCTTCCCCAATTCGTGCATTCTTCCCAGACATGCTCCCATGTCTCCTCCCCCCCTCGCAGACCCTGTACCTTCTTCTCTCTTCCCTCTCCCAATATTTACCTCCCCTCATACCCCCTAACCTGAACCTTGCTACCCTTTGCCATCTCTCCTCCAGCTCTTCCTCAGATATTCTGGAACTCCCTTCCCCTTTACCTTTCCATACCATCCATTAAACTTTGATTTCCCTATTTTATCCCATCTTTCCTTTTCCTGCCATCCTTTCTCCTTCTCCACCAATACCTCCCCTCTTATCTCTCCCTCCCTTAATTTCTCCACCTCCTCTATCTTCCATCCCTTCTCCTCATAAAATCCTCTCCTCTCCTCCTTCCAATCTCCCATCACTTTTTTCTCCTCTGCTCTCTCCTTTAATTTCTCCCAGCACCATCTGGCCAGCTCCCCCCTCTTCCTTCTTCCAACTTCCTTTCATAACCCCACGCTCTCAATCCTGCTCTCCCTCTTAACTTATCCCTCTGCAGCTCTCTTCCCTTACTATATACCCCGGGGTGTACCTCCTTACTCCCACTACCTATTTCAAAAACCTGTCCTGCACCCTTTCCATCTCTTCCCTTTCTTTCCACCCCCATATCTCTACCCCATATCCTACTACCGCCCATACTAATTTGTCAAATAGCCACATCCTCCTTACCCAATCCTTCCCAAATCTCCTTTTTCCTATTCCCCATACCTCCCTCATCACCACTGCTCCTTTTCTTACCCTTTCCTTCACCTGCTTTTCCTGCCTTCCATTCGATGTCAGTATATATCCCAGATACCTACTTTTTCACCTCCTCTATTTCCCTCCCTCTCCATTTCCAAACCACCTTCTTCCACCTCCCTCCTCCCCTCCTACATCTCATCACTTTTGTTTTCTCCACATTCACCTCCAAACCCTTCCCTTCTACATACTCTTCCAACACTCTTATCATTCCTCTCATCACTCTCTCGCTTTCCGCTATCACAGCCACATCGTCTGCATATGCTAGCGAGAAAATTTTTCTCCCTCCCACCTTTAGTCCTCCCCACCCCCCTTTTTCCAATTCTCCATCCATATCCGCCAACAGCAGAGTAAACAAGCATGGACTAAGTGGACAGCCCTGTCTCACTCCTCTACTTGTCCAAAATCTTTCCCCTTCTTCTTCCCCCACCCTCACTCTACTCACCGTCTCTATTAACACCTCCTCGCATCTCACCACTAAATCCTCCCTCACCCCCTTCTTCCTCATACCCTCCACTAGAATTTCTCTATCCACCGAATCAAAAGCCGCCTTCATATCCACAAACATTACCACCACTTTCCCTTTTTTCCTTGCGATCTCCCTATTTATTAGATAATTTAGAACATAAATTTGGTCTATCGTCCCCATCCCCTTCCTAAACCCCTTTGACTCGGTGGTAAGATCTCCTTCGTTTCCAAATCTTCCCTTAGCCTCTCCAACACTGCCGCATACACCTTGTATGCGGTTTGCATCAAGGTTACCCCCTATAATCCTCCACCTTCTCCCTCTCCCCCTTTTTCACAATCGGCACGACTATTCCCTCCTTCCACTCTTCCGGCCAGCCCTCCCCCCTCCATACTCCGTTGCATATCTCCCACAACCACTCCCTTACCTCTCCCCCTCCGTACTTCCACACCTCATTTACAATACCATCCCCTCCTGCTGCCTTTCCCTCCTTCAACTTTCCAACTACTCTTTCTATCTCCTCTCTGCTTATCTCTCCCTCCTCCTCCGACTCTCCTTTCCTACCCCCTCCCACTCTTGTTACCCTCCAATCTACTCCCCCTAACACCTCCTTAAAATATCCTTCCCATTCTTCCATCTTAATCCCTTTTTTTACTCCCTTTCTTCTTTTCCTTTCTCTATTTATTACCTTCCATACCTGTCCCTCCGTCCTCACCCCCTCTATCTCCCTCTCCCATCTCTCTCTCTCTCTTTCTTTTTCTCCTCACACAATTTCTTATACTCCTTTTTCATTACCTTATAACTTCCCCCCTCTCCTCCTTTCTTCCTCAATCTCCTTAATTCCTCTTTCAATTTCGTTTTCATCCTCCTGCACTCCCAATTCCACCAACCCTTCTCCCCCTCTCTTTCTCTCCTTCCTCCACCTTTTCCAGCGTCTCTTCCACTCTCTTCCTTAGCCCTTTCCATCCCTCTTCCACCTCCTCCCACCTCTCATCCTTTTTTCCGAAGTATTCCTCAAACTTCTGTTTTCCTCCTTCCGTCTAAACACCTCTTCTTCCCCTTTTCCTTCTCTCCTTCGTTTCCAAATCTTCCCTTAGCCTCTCCAACACTGCCGCATACACCTTGTATGCGGTTTGCATCAAGGTTACCCCCTATAATCCTCCACCTTCTCCCTCTCCCCCTTTTTCACAATCGGCACGACTATTCCCTCCTTCCACTCTTCCGGCCAGCCCTCCCCCCTCCATACTCCGTTGCATATCTCCCATAACCACTCCCTTACCTCTCCCCCTCCGTACTTCCACACCTCATTTACAATACCATCCCCTCCTGCTGCCTTTCCCTCCTTCAACTTTCCAACTACTCTTTCTATCTCCTCTCTGCTTATCTCTCCCTCCTCCTCCGACTCTCCTTTCCTACCCCCTCCCACTCTTGTTACCCTCCAATCTACTCCCCCTAACACCTCCTTAAAATATCCTTCCCATTCTTCCATCTTAATCCCTTCATTTACTCCCTTTCTTCTTTTCCTTTCTCTATTTATTACCTTCCATACCTGTCCCTCCGTCTTCACCCCCTCTATCTCCCTCTCCCATCTCTCTCTCTCCTCTTTCTTTTTCTCCTCACACAATTTCCTTATACTCCTTTTTCATTACCTTATAACTTCCCCCCTCTCCTCCTTTCTTCCTCAATCTCCTTAATTCCTCTTTCAATTTCGTTTTCATCCTCCTGCACTCCCAATTCCACCAACCCTTCTCCCCCTCTCTTTCTCTCCTTCCTCCACCTTTTCCAGCGTCTCTTCCACTCTCTTCCTTAGCCCTTTCCATCCCTCTTCCACCTCCTCCCACCTCTCATCCTTTTTTCCGAAGTATTCCTCAAACTTCTGTTTTCCTCCTTCCGTCTAAACACCTCTTCTTCCCCTTTTCCTTCTACTCCTCTACTACTCTTTTCCCTCTTGCCTCCCCCCCTTCACCCATACCGTTATCGGTTGATGGTCCGAGTCCACTCTGTCCTCTACTTCCATCCTTTTAACCCCCTCCCTTGTCTCATCATTCCCCAACGTAGTCTATCACCGTGCCTCCCCTTCCCCCTGTATACGAGGTCTGGCTATTAAATAACGAGACTGCTTATGAAAAAGAGTTTTATTTTAAAAATTATTCTACAATCAAATGCTCCCCTTCAATGTACTCCCCTCCCCTCGCCACACACCGTTCCATTCGTTTTTTCCATTGGTCAAAGCAATGCTGGAAGTCTTCTTTTGTAAGAGCATTTAGGAGCTCCGCCAATTTTCACTTCACCTCTTCCATCGACTCGAACCGGGTTCCTTTTAAGGCAGACTTGATCTTTGGAAACAGGAAAAAGTCACAGGGTGCTAAATCAGGCGAGTACGACGCGTGTTCGAGCACTGGAGTGCCTTTAGCGGCTAAATAACGCTTCACAGACAGCGCGTTATGGTCAGGTGCGTTGTCCTGGTGCAAGATCCACGACTTGTTTTTCCACAACTCCGGCCGTTTCTTACGAACTCGCTCTCGCAGTGTTGCCAAAACTTTCAAATAGTAAGTTTGGTTTACAGTTTGACCCTCTGGAACCCATTCAGTCATCACGATGCCGTTGATGTCGAAAAAAACGATTAGCATGGCTTTAAATTTTGATTTCGACATCCTTGCTTTTTTCATTCTTGGCGATGCAGGAGTTTTCCAGTGCATGGATTGCCGCTTAGTTTCAACATCGTATTGGAATATCCAGGTTTCATCGCAAGTGATGATGTTTTCCATCAATTCAGGCTTTTCATCTAACCTCTCAAGAAAATCTGAGCAGATCTGTTGACGGACAAGCTTTTGGTCAGGGGTCAAATTTTTTGGGACCAACTTCGCATAGACTTTCTTTATGTTCAATTCGTCATGTAAAATTTTTCTGACAGTTTCTTTATCGGCGTTTACAGTTTCTCAGCAATCATCCGAATGCTCATACGACGATCTCCGCGCACAATTTCATTGATTTTGGTCACTGTTTGCGGAGTTAAAACAGAGACAGGTCGACCTGGACGTTGGTCATCTACGGTGCTCTCTCGGCCTTCAGAAAACCGTTTATACCATTCGAAAACACGCGCACGAGATAGAGAATTCTCACCATAGGCCTCTTTCAACAACTTATAGCACTCAGTCGGAGTTTTTTTTAATTTAACGAGAAATTTCACATTGATCCGTTGCTCGTGTTTTTCGTCACACATTGTTATCGGCACGAGAAAAAAACACGTTCGTTTCTAACCTCTATAGAAAAAATACTACTACAGTGACAAAAACGTGTTTTCGTACTGGAATAGTAGACACTTCCAGCTATCCAACGCTGCATTCGTTTCCCACCCTACCCCTCTAGGACGCCTTCTGCGCGCGCAGTCTCGTTATTTAATAGCCAGACCTCGTACGTCCATTCACCCTCTTCATCTCCTATTACACTTCCATTTATTATCGACCATCCTAGCTCCCCTAAGAATCCACATAACTTCCTTCCCTCTTCATTGACCTTTTCGTCCCTCGACCTTCTTCCTTCCTCCCATTCTCTTCCACTTCTTCCCCCACCCTCCCCCTTTTCTTCCTGTCCTCGCATTAAAATCCCCCCCTATTAACACCCTCACCCCTTCCTCTCCATCCTCCATCCAATCCCTCAACTTTTCCATCTTTCCTTCCAAGTCCCTATTCACATAAACCCCGACTAGCCTCCACCACTCCCTTCCCAGGTACAATTTCCCTGTCATCAACCCCCTCTCCCTTCCCTGCTTCTCCTCTCCCTTTTCCTCTATCTCTTCCCTCTTTCCCATAACCAACCTCCCCATCGCCCTCCCCTTTTTATTCCTTTTCTCCGCCTCCTGCATTTCCCACACATATCGTTTTGGTAACCATTTCCTCACCCTTTCCCATTTTCTCTTCTGTAACCACGTTTCACTCAAGAATATTACGTCCCAGTCCTTTAATTTCTCCCAAAAATCCCTATCCTTGTTCTCCAATCTGGCCACATTCCAAAAGCCCACTTTACAGTCATCCCTTTTTTCCTCTCCCTTTCCCTTTTTTCTCCTTCTCTCATTCCCTCTGCCCCCCTTCTCTCTCTCCCCTTCCCTCCTGTCCCCCTTCTAGCAAAAAACCTCCCCCTCCTTCTCCCTCCAACTTCCGCCCCTTCCTTCTTCCCTCCTAAACCCTCCTTTTCTCTCCCTTAAGGGGATGCTAGCGAGACGGCCGAACTCCGACGGGAAAGCGCCCTCATCTAGACGGAACTAAAAATGTCGGTAATTTACCGGAGTTTTTAAATCCGTCGATTTTCTACATTATCGATAAACTCTAAGATACGCTTTCGCACACGAAGAAAAAGCCCATGTACGTGTGCGCTCGGCGTTCGGCTAGCTTCGGATAGTAGAAGAGCGCAGACATATCTTCCGTCTTCTTCTCTTTCTCTCGCTATAGCTGACGCGCTCGGAAAGGAAAAAGCCGTATACGTGTGCGCTTGGCTAGCTAGAAGAGCGCAGACATATCTTCCGTCTCCTTCTCTCTCTTTCTCGCTACGGCTGACACGCTTGGCGATCGAGATTCGAGAACTATATTTCTTACAAGGAGATGATCAAGCTTTTCACCTGAGATTTAGCTAAATTTCAGTATGTTGTTACATACTGATATCTCTCCTACTAATATAATATATGGTACAATAACTTGTACCATTATTTTACAAGAAATAATTGTAAAGTCAGTCATATACGTAATCTACCGATTCGGTAAACCTACTTTTCAAGCAATGAGCGTGGTCGTGTTAGTAAGTCGAGCGGCTAGAACGCTGGAGATCACGAGTTCGAAACAATCTTTTTTTTTCTATTTCTTAAAAAATTTTTTTTTTAATGTGTTTAAATAATTTATTATGCAATATATTCAACCTATATTAATCGTTAAAAAATATTATATAAATGTAATATTAAAAAAATAAAACAAAATAAAATATAAAATATTATAATTATATATAATTTTATTATATAAATATAATATTTTTTAGAGATTAATATAAGTTAAATATATTGCATAATAAATTACTTAGACACATTAAAAAAAAATTTTTTTAAGAAATAGAAAAAAAAGGATTGTTTCGAACTCGTGATCTCCAGCGTTCTAGCCGCTCGACTTACTAACGCGACCACGCTCATTGCTTGAAAAATAGATTTATCGAATCGGTAGATTCCGTACATGACTGACTTTACAATTATTTCTTGTAAAATAATGGTACGAGTTATTGTACCATATTTTATATTAGTAGGAGAGGTATCAGTAACAACATATATAACAACATACTGAATTTAGCTAAATCTCAGGTGGGAAGCTTGACCATCTCCTTGTAAGAAATATAGTTCTCGAATCTCGATCCAAGCGTGTCAGCCGTAGCGAGAGAGAGAGAGAAGAAGACGGAAGATATGTCTGCGCTCTTCTAGCTAGCCAAGCGTACACGTATACTGGGCCTTCTACAATAAGATATTAGTCGTAAGCGAATAGACCAATCATATTCGATTATTCTTTTCTAAATTCAACTATGATTGGTTTATTCGCTTACGACTTGCGACTAATATCTTATTGTAGAAAGCCCATACGGCTTTTTCCTTTCCGAGCGCGTCAGCTATAGCGAGAGAAAGAGAAGGAGACAGAAGATATGTCTGCGCTTTTCTAGCTAGCCAAGCGCACACGTATACGGCTTTTTCCTTTCCGAGCGCGTCAGCCATAGTGAGAGAAAGAGAAGGAGACAGAAGATATGTCTGCGTTTTTCCAGCTAGCTGAGCGCACACGTACATGGCTTTTTACTCGCGCGCTACATCACGCACACGAAAAAAAAGCCGTATACGTTTGTGCTCGGTGCTCGGCAGTGCTCGGCCAGCTAGAAGAATACGGACATATCTTCGCATTATAAATTTTTATACATACATACATACATACATACATACGTAAGTAAGTCGATCGACTGTTACTAGAGATATCTTCCAATCCAATCAAATTATTTTTAAGCCAACACATATATATATATATATATGTATGTGTATGTACGTATGTATGTATGTATGTATACAAATTTATAATGCGAAGATATGTCTGCGTTCTTCTAGCTGGCCGTGCGCCGAGCGCACATGTACACGGCTTTTTCCTGTGTGGGAGGTAGCGCGCACACGACAAAAAGGCCATGTCCGTGTGCACTCAGCTAGCTAAAAGAGCGCAGACATATCTTCCGTCTCCTTCTCTTTCTCTCGCTGTAGCTGACACGCTTGGCGATCGAGATTCGAGAACTATTATTTTTTACAAGGAGACGGTCAAGCTTCCCACCTGGAATTTAGTTGAATATCATATATGTTTTTATACTCTTCCTACTAACATATTTATTTTTTTTCAACGTGTCTTTAAATAATTTATGCAATACATTAAAATTAAACCTATATTAATATCATTAAAAAAATTATTTTTATATAATATTTTTTAAAGATTAATATAGGTTTAATTTAATATATTGCATAAATTATTTAAAGACATAAAAAAAAAATAGAAAAAAAGAAAGGTTTCGAACTCGAGATCTCCAGCGTTCTAGCCGATCGACTTACTACACGACCACGCTTATTGCTTTGAAAGTAGGTATATCGAATTGGTAGATTACGTACTGACTTTATTTTTATTTCTAGGAAAATAATGGTACGAGTTATTGTACCATGTATTATATTAGTAGAAAGAGTATCAGTTATGTAACATATTGATACCTCTCTTACTAATATAATACATGGTACAATAACTCGTACCATTATTTTCCTAGAAATAAAAGTAAAGTCAGTCCGTAATCTACCGATTCGATATATCTATTTAGAAAGCAATAAGCGTGGTCGTGTTAGTAAGTCGATCGACTAGAACGCTGGAGATCTCGAGTTCGAAACCTTTCTTTTTTTTTCTATTTTTTTTTTAATGTCTTTAAATAATTTATGCAATATATTAAATTAAACCTATATTAATCCTTAAAAAATATTATATAAAAATAATTTTTTTAATGATATTAATATAGGTTTAATTTTAATGTATTGCATAAATTATTTAAAGACACGTTGAAAAAAAGTAAATATATTAGTAGGAAGAGTATAAAAACATATATAATAATCAACTAAATTCCAGATGGAAAGCTCGACTGTCTCCTTGCAAGAAATACAATTTTCGATCTCGATCGCCAAGCGTGTCAGCTATAGCGCGAGGGAGAGACGGAGACGGAAGATATGTCTGCGCTCTTCTAGCTGGCCGAGCGCCAAGCGCACACGTACACGGCTCTTTCCTCGTGTGCGTGATCGCACACAAGGAAAATGCCATGTACGTGTGCGCTCGACGCTCGGCTAGCTAGAAGAACGCAGACGTATCTTCGCATTATAAATTTGTGTACATACATACATACATACATACATATATATGTATATATATATTATATGATATATATATATATATGTATAGGCTTCAAATAATTTCATTGAATTAATAAGATATTTGCGATTAAAATTACACTAATAAGCGCGATCCAGTGAGATGAAATCTATCGAGTCGACATTGAATTAACGTCGAATTGATGTAAATTGCATCGATCGATATCAATTTGATATCGATTTGATGGTCATTTCTCACTGGAGATATAAATCGGATAATTTTTAACTAGATTAACCATACATATTTAATTAAAAGTAATCCGATTTATGTCATGTTTGGTGTCATTTTAATCGTGAAAATGTCATTAATCCATTAAAATTATTTTCAAATCAATAAAATGCGAAATTAATATTCTAGGTTTTATTTTATTCCATGTTTACTTTTCATAGACAAGCGAGCTCTTTAAAATCCTCGACGCTGGAGCGCGAGGAAAGCGAGAGAGAGAACGAGTAAGGAGCAAGCGAGATGGAAACATCCGCAAGATCAAAGAGAGTTCCGAAGTCTCGACGCGAGCTTATCTTAATCTCCAATCTATCGTATTATATTTCATCTTACTATAAAAAAAAAAATTTTTACATTTTGCATTTTATCGGTCCGAAAATAATTGTAATGGTTTAATGAGATTTTTGCGATTAAAATGACACCAAACACGACATAAATCGAATAACTTTAATTAATAAATTAAATTGATAAATAACTAATATAGTTTGATTATGTAATTCGATTTATGTCGTGTTTGGTGTCATTTTAATCGCAAAAATCTCATTAATCCATTACAATTATTTTCGGACTGGTAAAATGCAAAATGTAAAAATTTTATTTTCTATAATAAGATGAAATACAATACCAAAGATTGGATTTGTTGTTGCGAGAATGTTTCCATCTCTCGCCTATCTCTCACTTTCTCACGCTTCGTAGAAGGGTGCGTGATCTGCATCAAGCATGGAATATGAACCTAGGGTATTTGCTGCATTTTATGAACTCAAAAGGGCGTTTTATTGGTTGTGGGGTTTCACGTTAAGTGAGCACCAGGCGCTGATATAGATCAGTTACTTTGGTCAAGCTATGTATGTTATCTACTTAAAAATACCCAGTTGCTCCGGTGAAGTGAACCATCAATCGATATGGGGTGATATCGATCGATGCAATTACATTTATCAACATGTTGATGTCGCGGGCTCGTGAATCTCTTCTCTCGCTGGATGTGTGTTTTAATCGTCTTATTAATCCGGCAAAATTATTCTTGGCCAACAATGTATATGTATATGTATGTAGCAATGATGACGTATAATGGCGTGGCGTAAACGGCACGCGTATGTTCAATATGTATAAAAATTTATAAATGCTGTCCCGTGTTCTTCTGGCGTGACGCCGAGCACTGCGTGCGCTGCTGCTGGCGTGCGCGATGGCAGCGCGCACGCACGGTAAAAGCCGTATGTACGTGTGCGCTCGGCTGGCTGAAGGCGCAGACGCTCTTCCGTCCATATATATATATAGCTGCGGCTGACGGCGGCGGCGGTCGGTTCGAGAACTATTACTGCCTGAGGAGATGAGGGTCAAACTTCCCACCTGAGATTTAGCTGGTGAATGATGTTGTTACATACTGACCTCTCCTACTAATAAAATATGAACAATAACTCATTTTATTATTTTACAAATAATTGTAAAAGTCCAGTCGTAACCCGTATCTACCGATTCAGTGAAACCTTCTACTTTCAAAAATAAGTAGGCGTGGTCATTGATAGGATCGAGCGATTTAGAATGCTGGAAGTCTGAGTTCGAAACAATTT
>CABEGB010000392.1:0-39099 GCA_901521435.1 Crematogaster levior | reverse complement strand
TCGTTCGGCGCATCGTTTGCGGGGATGCGAGAGAGGAGCGACGCGCCGCTGAAGATCTGCAATGGCTCGAAAAAGAAATGGTTGACGGAGATACTCAACGATACGTCGCGTTGGACACGAACGCATCGATCGAGACGATCGACGCGACTATATGAAGACATCGGACGATTGGAAACGCTAACCGCCGCAACCAGATCTTCGATACCGGACGTCACAAGAAGAACTGCGCCGTGGAAAACGTCTGCAAATTATGCGATTGGTGGATGAGCGTGATAACGCTCTAGAACTGGTGTGGCGCGATGCAACAGTTTTATATATATGCTCTATGTTTTATTTTATATATAATTCGTATTCTGTTTTATTACTTTTATTATTACTATTATTACTCGTATATGTAAATCTCAAAATACACATATCCACGTAAATTATAAATTAGTTTGTTTAACATTATTTAGAATTTACGCAAAATTTAAAGATTTTTCGAATAGATCATTGGTTTTACTATGAAAATTTGGTTTGATTAGCTGAAATCAAATTTTTCCTTTATTAAAAATCAACTGTTATTCGAAAATCTAACTCTTTATTGATATTATTTATTTCATATTATATTTTATATTATGTAATTTTTATACTACGACATATTATATATTATGTAATTTAAAAATTTTTATAATAAAAATATATTTACATTTCGGAGATGTATTTGTGTAAATGACGAATGAAAGACGCGAAATAGAGAGGAACCCGACGGTGATAAAAGCCGTGAGGAGAGAATGGGTGAAACGCTAATCATGAAGGTTAAATAAATATGAAAATATAATATATTTAACATAATATATATTAAATATATATTTAACATAACGTTTTTGATTTTGAAAAATACAGAAAAAGGATTTTCGCTCTTTTTACAAATTATTTTCCATACACGCACTTACACTAGAGAGGGTGCTTCTTGATAAAAATTTTTGTGCATGGGACAAGGTATCAAAGATTCTTAGTGATGAAAAACCATCACGTGATTTTTCAAATTTTTGGTAGATTTTAGAGGTCGCTACCGACCTTAAAAATATGTGCTAAAAAGACAATTTTCTCTGTTTGATTATTTATTTGGTCTCTGTAGAAACCAGTTTTTGAAACAATCTAATCTGGTAAAATACCATTAAGTAACGTCGATTTGTTAGTATTTGGGAATTTTTATTGTTTAACAACTAGCAGTAAAAGTGTTTTTGATCTTCATCCGCCGTATGCATTTTGTTTATTCCTCCATCAGTGCAACACCACGCTCTGCTATCATTTACAACTTTCATGGAATTAACAATTTGCTGATTGGCAGCTTTCATCCTTATCCCTTAGTTACATTCTTTTTCCAGAAAGTGGTTTTATTATGATTTTGAAAATCGTAGAGTATTTTCGTTGCAAAGTTTTCTATTTTCTTTCATTTTATCATCTCGATATCTAATTGAATGCGTTTTAGGAGGATCATAGAGCCTTCTTCATTTCTTCAAAAGCTTCTACCATCTTGCGTTTTGTTGTAACAGAAACTTTGTCGTCGAAGAATGCTAACGCCACCAATTCTTCCGATGAATACAGATGTCTAGAAACTTTTGCTTTTCTATAAGCAGGATTAAACATCTCATACTCTACCAATTTTGAATCAGTTCAAGATCATTTCTTGGAGCACTGATTGCTAAGACAGCTTAGAAATAATATTTTATGACTCCTTACCGTGAATAGCTATCTTATTGCATCCAGCTCTCTCCCTTGTCATATTGAATGTTTTCGAAAGGAACATCTTTAAAGAATATATGGCTTTTGCAAATGTCTGGCCTGATGAACACCTGCAGGGTAATCGAAGGATATTCCCTTTTCTGGAGTTCCTCAAGAGAATACTAATTGTGAGTTCTAGAAGCTCTTTGTAATCATTATAAGTATTTGATATTTTTGAAGGAATATTCTTTAGCAGAATAAATCATCTCCCGGAACTAGTTTGATACCCTTTTTGAAAAGATTAATAGATGAGGAGAACAACGTCAAATTTTTGTCTTTGTCAATATTTTCAATGTGCTCCTAAACCTTTTAAAAATAAAAGTATTTCTAGGGGCACTAGATAGTTGAAAGCTCATAGACAACGACCGCCTCCTAACATTATCTCCATAATAGGCATGACATGCTATTAGAAGCATATCTTTTTGTATAGTTAGTTCAAATCGAATACAAGCCCATTTTTCAAAGCCAGTGTTCACAGGAGAGTAGTATCAAAACACATACATTTTATTTTGTCACAGCCCCCATGATAGTGCTTCCTCATAGACCACCCAGAAGCCTATGGATTCACCTGTTCCAGACTAAACTTAGGAACTGCAAGAGACTGATTAACGTTTCTTCGATACTAAAATTATTGACGATCTACAGTTTCATGACCGGTAATATGTCGTTTTTCCATCCCAGTGTGAATAGTAAAGGGAACATCTACTTGAAGTCTTTTTAAGAACATTACAATTTTTCTCGGTGATGTATTCTGATCACGACGAATAGAGAATATTTATTATATTTCAGGATCAATACCACAACTCTTTCATGGTCAGTATTATTACGGTAGCAGCTTTTCTGATCCTTGGCTTTGCAGCATCCAAGCTGGCAGCTAAATTGTCATTGATTAACTTCTTACGTCCTCTTTTTCGTGGTTGTCTGACGGTTGAAACTTCATGATTGCATGATTTGGTCATATTCACCATCAGAAAGGCGGCTTCTTTGCTTGAAAATCTTGCAACGAAATTTTTCAAACTGGGTTCGTTCTTTTTCTCCTTCTTCTCGTCTTCAACCGTTCAATTCTTACTTCTTTCTGCGCTTTTCTTTTCAATTTTTATACTTTAGCAAATTTCCTTCTTGGCTCCCATTTTGCGTTGTGATTCTAAGAAGTTCATGACTTCTTTATTGCGGACAACTTTAAAGCTTTGGCACAGGCAATATCAAGAGATCATTAGTTGTGACTGCCATTTTTCTTTGTTTTGTAAATTTTGAGAGCGTTTCGCTTTGTTTCTTTATTTTTCAATTTCTGCCACTCCTTGAAAATATTTTCAGCCTTCTTCACAACATCCTTCTTCAATTTCGATCGGTATATTTACATTTTTCCAAATTTCAGAACTTTAAGTGCTGTACCGTAGAACAGAAACTTTAATGGTTTGTTTCTTTATAACTTTGTTATAAAGAAAAGATACTTCTTTTTGGACGAGTCGCGTAGTCTTAAGTCATGATGCCATCTGACCAACTAACCATATTCGGGTTTTTGTTTGAAGATGCACTTACTCTGCAACTTGAACTCGAAATCTGGGTTTGTAAGCTAATGTCAAGCTCTAAGGCACTGAACGCATTTTACAAGTGCGTTTCGACAAAGAAGTTTGTATTAGAGCGCGAAGCGATTTCTTAAATTTGAATCTGCGGTAGCGACAATTAAACAAACGAAATTGAAAATATTTCACTGGTATAAGTTTTCATAAGTAAAAGGCAAAATGAAAGATTTGTCCGTTAAAATTCAAAAGTTGTTCTTTTAGAAGCACCTAACTTACACACCTATTCGTTTCTATCACTTACACCTATTCGCGTTTTATCGCGCATTCGCATACACCTATTCATTTTCTATCGCACGCCTCTCACACACGCGCACCATTATCCATCCTCATCTTACGCATTTACATAATATTTTCCTTTTAATAAACATACAATATATAATTTTTGCTTGTATGTAGTAATATGATGTGATGTAATAATATATGATATGACGTAATAATATGATATAATGTAATATAATAATGTAATATATAATATTAGATTCAAATATTCGGTTTAACAGACCACCCTTCAATGACCTTGACCTTGACATATGTTGTCAAGATCATCCTCCTAATTGACCTTCTGAAGGTTTTTAGCTGTCGCTCGTTTTATTAAAAAGTTATTAACAAAAAAAATTTGAAAATAGCAAATTGGAACACATTTTTGAATACATTTACATTTAACTTTTTGAATGAAGTGTCAGGTCAAAGACCTTTCAAGGTTTTAGTCCTGGTCACTTATTAAAAAAAGCTATGACAAAAAGAATTTGAAAAATTTGACACTTATTTTTATGACACATTTGAAACGGAATGATCAATGAACAAAGAACTTTCGATTATTTCGTGTAGATAACATTCCATTATTGTTAATATTTCTATGACTCATTTTCGAATCCGAAAGCAAACTAATATACGATAGATTTTGTACAGATAACATTTTGATAATCTGTCTTAAAACAAAACCTCATTTCGCATTGAAAAGTGTACGCGTGGAGGCAGTGTGTTCCGCCCCCTACGGGGGCTCACTATCGAAAAAACACACATAGGTGTGGGTGAACTTGCTTCGCGTGGAAAGTTTCCATGGGAGGCAGTGTTCCGTTCCGCCTGTGTGTGTGAGTTTTTCCACTGAAACTCCCATAAGGTATGCAGTGGAACTACTTCCCAAAGTTCCACGCGATGCAAGTTCCACCACACCTATGTGTGTGGTTTTCGGTGATGACCCCCGTGAGAGGCAGGAACACACTGCCCTCCGCGTACACTTTTCAATGCGAGAGTGAGGTTTCATTTTGAATGGATTATGTCAGTGTTATCTGTACGAAAATCAGCATCGTATATTAGTTCAGTTCCGTTTCAAAGTCGTAAAATATTAACAATAATGCGAAGATACCATACACACAATAATCGTAATTCTTATAACAGTTCTTCTGATTTAGTAGAGTGAACGTATTTGTTACTGATTTCTAGCATCTTACCTACGATTATAATAATCTTATTGATTATTTATTGTACGATTATATACGCAAGTGTTACGACTGAGAAATGGTATGTCCGCGATGTGACAAATAATTTATTTGCACTTTAACTCACTTTGAAATGCAAACCATTATTATAAATGCGTTCGAGGTCGCAAAGAATAAGGAAAGCATGCAACAGCTTTGCCATTGGCCTTTTAGCGAAACATGTTTTCATAATCTGGGCATTGTAAAAAGTAGTCGCTTTATTGCATACTTCATAGTGCAACCTCCGCGACAAACATTTTGAAGAACAATTACAATGTCCTCTGAGTCTGTTGTTATTGCATTAATTTCTGTCGAGAAGGTATATGTAAATCTCAATGCTTTTATTCTGCAAAAATTTTATATCAATATTTATTTACAGTTTATTAGCACAATGGATAAAATAATAAAAACCACTTGGCGGTCTGGGATTTGTAGTAGAAGTTGACAAATTGGTCGACGAAAATATAATCGTGGACGAATAATTCGTGGCCAATTGGATTTTTAGTTGCCCATTGAGCAAATACCATGCAAATTTATCATTCCTTTGGAAGATCGTCTTCTGCATCAACATTGACTCAATCATCCAACAACATATTAGCACCATAATTTACAGCGATTGTTGGAGAGGGATATAATTCTTTAAATAAAATTAAATTATATACATCAAACAGTTAACCATTCCCAGAATTTTGTGGATCCTATAACAGGTGTACACACGCAAAAATATCGAAAAGATTGTGGCGTGATAATAGGTACTACTCTACTTACCTCATTTGGCTTGTCTGCAGAACATTATGCGCATTATTTGTGAAAAGTATTTATTTAAAGATCGGTACACTTTCAATGAGCAAATACCAAGTTTAAAATAATGGCATCTTTGTATCATTAGTTGTCAACTAATCAATAATAAATTCAAATCTTTTTCAACATGTTAATTTTTGCAGTGGTTCCACACCCATGCGACTTTCCACGCGGAACGCGTTTCGCTTGAAAGAGGTGCGCCAATTTACCAGATATGGTAAATATTCGCTGATGAAAACTCTACACAGAAGCAAGTTCCACCCACACACCTGATATTATTGTAGTTTTCGATAGTAGAGCTCCCTGTAGGGCGGGTTTCTACACTGCCTCACATACACTTTTCAATGCGAGTGAGACTCATTTTAAGATAGATTATCGGAATGTTATCTGTACGAAAATCTATCGTATATTAGTTTTACCTCGGACTCGTTTCAAAGTCATATTAACAATAGTAGAATGCCATATACACACACAATGTCGTAAAAGTTGTTTTTTGTTCATTGATCATTGGCGGTAAATGTGTAAAATTATTGAAAATAAGTGTGAATTTTCCAAACTTCTTTTGTTCATAACTTTTTTTTAAAGAAAGTAGTGACCGAGGCTAAAACCTTCCGAGAAAGGTCACTCAGGAATAATGTATGATAACATATGTCAAGGTCCAGTGAACCAGTAATGTGTGTGCGTGTATGTGTTCTTCTATTTTCAAATCTTTTTGTTAATAACTTTTTAATAAAAACTGGTGACGGCTAAAACCTTCTGAAAGGTCACTCAGGAGGATGACCTTGACAACATATGTCCAGGTCAAGGTCTGAGGGTGGTCTGTTCGTAGAATATTTACCATATGTGCAATATTATAACGCATATGATTTGCGTTTAACAATTCATTCAAGAATAACGAGGAGAAATACGTGCGCACCTGCTCGCTCCTCTCACGACGACGTCGCGACGCTTCTCCTCGGCGACGGCGTCGCGACACTCCTCGGCGCTGACATCGCGCTCCACTCGATAAGAGCGACCACCGCCCACGTCTCCCGGCGCTCCTCGACGGGGAGGCGATCCTGACGCTTCTCGTCGGCGCGTTCCTCGCGAGCAGGAGAGGGAGCGATCGTCCCTTCGCGTCTCTCCTGATCGCGATCCAGAAGTCGTTTCGCTTCTCAGGAGACGATCGCCCTTTGTGTTGTCTCAGCCTCATGACAGTCCCTTGTTACCGTCTCTACCGGTTTCTGAGAATTGCACTCGTGCTGATATTGAGATCTGAAAACAAAAATTTATTTCAAATAAATACATACGAATATGAATTTATTTCAAATAAATACATGTAATTTATTTTTAATCGTAATTTTATTTAACTTTCCAACATTTGAAATATTAAAATGCTTACATCGTGTTCATTAATTTGGTGAAGATTCATCGGTTTTCCACGGAAACCGACATCCCTCATGTCGATATCCTTTTTGCATATGTTGAGCTCCAATACATTACTAAACTTCCTGTGTCGGCCGCCAGGTGCACCCATTTGGGAGTGCAAAATGTCCCAGTTCCCACCACCAAGATCATGAATTTTTGCATATTCGACATGATATTGTACTAACTTCTTCAATAACTTTCACGCACGTAATAGTGAACGAACAATGCGTCGACGCGCTCACCCAGACGCGCTTTATATTTCCACTCGTCAGGAAAATTGTTGTGAAAAATCTTTTAATCCTTTATCGAACGAAAACTTTTGTCATACGAGGACTTATCCGGGATATTCGCATCCGTTGGACATTTATCTGCGGAAAAACGTCCGCGTATGTCGACTTATATTCTCTTCCGGGATAAAAATTCTTTCCGGGAAAAAATCCTTTCCGGGAAATAATCGCGTACGTCGATCCATATTTTTCTGGGAAAAAATATGGGATTTGCGTTACCTTTCCAACACCCTTCCCAATACCCAACATCTTTCCAATACATACCTGTAAGAAACATATGTTTCGACGATCCATCGATCAATAAAAGAGATAGCGTCGAGGAACGAGCCTCGTCATTCGAGTTCGATCCGCGACGCTTATCGCTTCCCATTTCCGCTCAAGAATGACCAATCGGAAGTTGGCGCCGAAACTACTATAAAAAAAAAAAATGATTGCTCTAGAATAGCTCCTTCGATATATGCAATTGCTCCACTTAATTAATTAGTGGTAATAAAGTAATTAAAGAAAAACTGTCACTAATTAACAATTATCAAATACCCTTATTAAAACTCATTTTTTCAAAAATCGGTTACTACCAAACGATTGCTCCTTAATCGCTCTATTCATTTCCATTCTTAGATTATTCATTTTTGTTGATTTATTAATATAAAATTCAATAAATGTTAATTACGCGATCAGTGTCACCAACTATTGAAAGCAAAATTACTTCTAATATATCAAAAAGTACTAGATTGAAAGCAGTGTAGCCAAATTACTTCTTATATAAATATTAAACAGATTCCAACCCTAGCCTAGCCCTAGCTTCGTCCTAACTTCCCGTCCTAACTTCTCGCCCTAACTTCTTATGCTAATCATAATTTCCACTTAACAAATCCAACTGTTAGGCATAAAGCATTGCAGTTATATTGTTGAGTAGGAAATTATATTTATGTTGTATTATTATTACTTTGTGTTTGCTGAGTTAATACATGATCTATTATGAATTTTTATTTACTTACTTATATGTAATTTTTTATCTGCGACGTTTTTATCTGCTAAATTGTTGTTCATAATTATTGCTCTTTTTTTATTTTATTATTTTTTTCAAGTTTGGAATGTAGTAGATAAATCTAGAAGATCTGTGGAAATAATGTAACATAAATTGCTCTTTTATTATTAACAATTAAATATTTTTCTTCTATTATTGCTTCTTGCATGGTTAACTGTTTTTGCAATGTAACCATTCAGGTTGATGATGTGATAACAGAATTAAATGGTTGTTCATTGTTTGCAGAAGTATTATCTATATTTATTAAATACATGATAGTATCTTCTGTATTTATTTTTCCAGTTTTCTACAGTATTTGAAATGGTTTGTTCTGTCTAAAAATTTTTATCTTGTATATTTCTTTTATTATTAATACTTTTAACTTCTAATTGAAATTTATTATTTTCAATTGAAATTTATTATTTTCAGCTTTGGTTTCAATCATTCTTACGTATAGTAAAACAGGAAGTGATGAAAAACATTGAGTGTCAGAATATCTTGCTTCTGATTGGATCCTGAGACAAAAGGTTCATTAAAATCAACCCTGAAGAAGCAGAGCATAGCAGAATCTCTCAAACTTACACTGAGGAAGAAGTCTTCATAATCAACAAACTTTACTGTAGTACATTCTAATTTTAATTTAGTCAGAAACCATCAGCAAAAAGACATGGCAAGTGCTACAGAAAATGATCAAAGAGATGACAGGCCAACAGAAAACTCAATCAATGAACCTTTTGAGAACGTAATGGTGGATCAACAAGTGAGTTCTTTAGACAATCTGATAATAAAGTTACAATTCTCTGTGTCTTCTACAGTGATTTTGATTACAGGATGATTATGAAAATATTAAATCCAACTCAAAAGAACACGACAATCCTTTGGAGGAAAATGAAAGTCCATAGATATTAATGTCCATAGATATTAATGAGGCTGATTCTGATGTAGGGAATGATATGGCAAATCCATCTCAGCAAGAAGATCAAAATGTTGATGATATACAAGCTACTGATAACTATGATAATTCTGAGAAGAGGCTCAGGAAGAATCGGTTGCTTTGGAAGTGACATGCTGGGAAACTATTGAAAATTTGAAGAAACTTGGTGAACAGCCCAGATAAGCCAATAGATTGATTGTTGATATTGCAGATGTTCCAAACACTTAATGAATCACTTAACAGATGTATAATTACAGATGTACATAGTACCCTGGTCCACAAGGTGTACACTAAAGAAGAATTTTATGCTGTGCGCTACGCAACTGAGAAGTTAAATGCTAAGCCAGGATTTTTTGGATCTTTAATAAATGTTATACATCTTGGTAAATATTGTTATTCTAATAAAAAAAGTTTTTCACAGAATTAACTATATGCATTATTTCTAAAGTTACTTTTTTGCTGTTGTAGGTGAAGTTTTTCCAGAAGTAACAAAAGATCCACAAAGTATAATTGATATTGTGAACGAGGAAGAAGCACAATTTTTGAAAACTTTGTCACGCGGTCATAACTTATTGAATAAAACAAAGTTGTATTCAATTGATACTGTGCCAGGTGATGTAGCGTGGCGCTTGTATGGTTTTACTTATGGTTTTCCAGTAGATCTCACTCTGCTAATGACGGAAGAAAAAGAATCGAAAATCAATATAATAGGATCTATAAAACAAGCACAGGTATATTTAACTGTATAGCAATTATTCCATTAATTTAATACATATATTTTTATATATTTATATTCTTGATAAAGAATTCTCCTTGATATTACAATTATTTTCTCAAAATAAAGCTGGTGAAGTAGTACTTATTGGTTGATCTAGGAATCTGGAAAAATAATAAAATAATTGGTAAGTGAAAAGCTATCAATTAGCATATTATTTATTCATTTTATTGTACTTACCTTGTACATACAATAAAATAGAAATTTGTACATCAGGTGTCTTAGTTTGAATATGTTGCCTCTTTTTGCAGATCATCAATTCTCTTCCATTTGTTGCAAATTGATCGTGTATAAGCTACATAATGACCAAGTCCATTGGATATTTTAAATGGGATAAATTCTACAGCACCACATAAATGAAACTGTTTATCATTTATCCTCAAAATTGTCGGTAAGTCAGATAAAGTTGTGTTGGAAAATCTAATATTGTTCTTCTTGACAAATATTGATTTTTCATAAAAATGTTCAATATCGAGAAGAATGTATTTGTCAATTATAAACCTTCTTGTTACTGATGAATGATGGCAGTGCTGACAGTAAACGTTTGTATCTTCAATTGTTTCAGTTACACTGTCTTGTAGAAATTGAATTCCTTTATTCCAGACCGTATTTGCATTAACAGTTATTAATGGATATTTTGTTTCTTCTGATTTTTGACAACTACTGTTTTGACAAATTACAATCTCAGAATTACAATTGTAATTAATAACTAGTTTTTTAAGAGTGTTACGACATTATCTTCACATATAATATGATTTTCCGTAGTTGGATATAGTAAATATAATAATGTCATTCTTTGTTTATAGAATGATGCTGATGAACCAAATTTTGCATAATTTAACAATAATGAAAAATAACAAATAGTATTTTTTTTCTTTAGAAATGTAATTAGCAAAATGTTTGTAATTTCTGCAAGCTGACGCCAACAGTTCAGTTACGGAATCAAATGGACAAGTGTTATTAATATGTAACTTTTTACCAGAAACACTTCTAGCTGGTAATAAATTGCTGTTCTTTATTATTGCTTTCTTGATTTTATTTCCTTCAGGTTTGGAATGTAATAAATGGATATCTGGAAATGGCGTAACATAGATTCCTCTCTTATTGTTAGTAATTAAATTTTTCTGTTTTATTATTCCTTCTTTTTTTTTATTAATTCTTTTTCCTCTTTCATTCTTTCTTCTTTGATGGGTAACTGGATATGTACGGATTCAGGCGTTGATGTAGTAACAGGATGAAATGTTTGTTCATTTGATTGTATTTTTTCATAGTTTATAGTATTTTCATCTATATTAATGAAATACATGTTGCTGTCTTCTGCTGCCTTATTTTTCCAATTTTCTACTGTATTTAAAATCATTTGCTTTTCTGCTATATTTTTACATGTAATATTGTTTATTATTAATATTTTTAGTTTCTAATTGTAATTTGTTGTTTTCAGCTTTAGCTTCAACCATTCGACAGTCGATTGATTTTATGTGTTTAATGATAAATTTGTCGCTTCTTACTGGTTGATGATCTTCTAAAATGTTTTGTTTCACATATCTGAAATAATTTTCTGATCTTGCTGATGTTGCAACTGAATGGTCCGACTTATAAAAATGTTATACAACATTTGTCCATGCAGGAAATTGTTTAAATAGTCGTTTCAGATCACTCATAATATTTGGTAAGTAGTACATGTGAGTATCATCAAAATTAATAGAATTACTGTTATTTTTTACAAAATTGGTGTGATGTGCAATATTGTCCACATACTCTGATAACTCATTGTTAATTTTTTGGTTGACAATTATATCCTTATTATTATTTACATCACAATTGACATTTTCTTGTATGTCATCTGTCGAAGCAATTTTTCGAATTTCTTTATAATCAATGGACTCATCAAATTGAAATGTTTTGAGTCTTTCTAACATCCACTGGAGTTCATTTTGACAATTTGTTTCATTTTGACAAACTGCGAATAGAGACTTCATGGATTTCTCGAATACTGCATAGTTATCAATTGTACTAAAAAATCCAATTGATCTTAAATAAAAATCTTTGATTGCAGGTTTCACTCGAGTAAAACAAGGGAGTCTTGTTGCTCAATGCATCAAATGTGCAATGTCAATACGAAGATATGGTCAAGGCAAACAATTACTTTCATTAATTAAAAAATTGTAACAAGTAAGTAAATACTGTTTGTAAGTTAATTTCATGAATGATAGAGTAATTGCGTTTTGCAATTGACATATCTGTAACTATTTCAGTTGGAATGAAGCTCCAGAAGCTGTCCATTCTGATAACCAGAATTCAATAATTCATGTGTCTTGTCGTTCGGATAGTAATTGACACGTTGGAACAATTAGATTTTTTATGGATGTTACGATTTGATAAAGAAAAATATGACTACTTGTTCAGGCACGAGATCGCCTCGTGCTCCTACCGAAGCATCTCGATACGCGTTCAACTCGAACGGATGAAAAACTCACATTCCGAACCCCTAAACTCAGGCGGTTTGGGAATCGCGTGTTTATGTGCGATTGGCTTCGCGCTTTCGCGCCCGCAACGCAACCAATTACCACGCGCCGTTATCGCCAGTTCCGGGACGTGTGGTCGCGGATCGCTGGTGAGAGTCGAGTGCGAGAAGACCGGCCGAGCTACGAGCACGTTATTTAGCGACCGCGGACTTGCTCCGGGCACCATTGTAAATCGAACAAAGAAAATAAAGTAAGCGGTGGAAGCTGCGAGCGTCCTTGTGAAGTGATTTGGACCTTTTTTCATAATTCCCAAGCCAGCGAGTACAAAACCATTTGTGCGCATCCGCAAGTACCAGTAGCGGGTTCGCGCACATAAAACTGGTCCTTCGAGCCGGATCGCTAATTGGGAAACGGACAAGACCGCGAGTGAAATCCGCGAGACATTGCCAGTGCCTCCACCGACACCGATTTGAGTGCGTGTGCTGTTAATTGTGCGGCGACGCGAAAGAAGCTTCGGAGCAATCGGACCTCTCACTCGCTCACGAGCTCGGCCGGCCCTCGCTCTCACTCAGGCAGAGTCCGCTCTCGCTCACTCTCGCGATAGCTACACGGAGCGCTGTTGAACTCGCTCTCGCTATCTCGATCGCTCTCGTTGTCGCGCCGTCGCTCCGCAGCGGTCTGGCCTTCTTGGTCTCTCGCATCGCGTCAACACCCAGGAGCGGAGTCACGCTAACAACACGTGTCACGCTACTTGCTCAACGCTTATAACACGTGATACAGTGTTCGGTCCCTGTGGATCCTCCGGATCGGAAACTCTCAACCGCCGAATCAAATAGTAAGAATTAATTCGCGGTCTTGGACGTGCGATTCTACCCCTGACGAGGCCTGATCATTGTTAAGCGTTCTTACGTGTATATGGCTCACGTGGGTTGCACGTGGCGAGGTCTCGCAAATTCGGTAGTAAAACTCCAACTTCGGCCATAGTGTCTCGCGCTTACACGCACAAAGCCCCACGTGAGTTGCACGTGTCGCGGTCTCCCTCCAACGTGTTCGTAGTGTTCTAACGTGAACGCGAATAGCAACTGAATCTCCTCGCTCTTCGGTTCCCCGCGGTACTCACGCTGCAGCAACGATGTCGGACGAATTGCATTCATTATTGGTGGATCAAGCCAACGCCATCGCCCGGCTAAAAAAGGTCTTAATCAATTATAAAAAACTATCAAAGGGATACGTCACGCTACCAAAGACAAAAGGTCGATTGGCAGACCTGAAGGAACGCTGGGAGGAGGTTCGACTACTCCACAACCGAATCTGCCGTGTTGTGTCTACCGATGACAGGAGGGTCCTGCTGTACTTCGCCAAGGAATTCAACGACGCCGAGGAGTCCTACGACGAGGCCTCTGACTACCTACATGAAGCGCTGAGTAGATTCATAAAGGCGGAGGCGCCCCTTCTCACAGTAGCACGGAATTGTCCTTCCGTGATTATTCACACGGTTCGGTATTGCCCTTGCCACGTATTTCGCTGCCGAAATTCTCTGGCATTCGAGTCGATTGGGAAAACTTTAGAAACACTTTCGAGTCACTTGTCGCGAATCAAGATTCGCTTACGAATACTCAAAAATTTCATTATTTGAAATCAAGCGTAACCGGGGATGCCGCTCGTTTGATTGCCAACTTGAGAGTTTCGGAGACGAATTACGAACCCGCATGGCAGCTGATGTTAGCCGAGTACGACGACAAACAAGCGCTCGTTTATGCACACATTGACTCTTTCATTAATCTGCCGAAAATGAAAACGGAAAATGTTAGCGAGTTGAGGCTCTTACGCGACACCGTGCCTGCATCGGTCGCAGCTTTAAAGAACCTCGATCGCCCAGTCGATCAGTGGGACGATCTTCTCGTCTTTCTCGTCGTGCAGAAATTCAGTCCGCGAACAAAAGGCGAGTGGAACTTAAGGCGAAGTCTCTCTTCTTCACTTCTGACATATAAGGAGCTCAACGACTTCATGACGCTTCGGATTCGCGGATTGACAGATCCTTCCGATGAGAATAACAATGTTTCCAATGCGCGCCACGCCAGTAGAGCCAAAACAGCGGTCAACAGCGTCACGGTTCTCAAATGTGCTCTTTGTTCCGGGAATCACCATCTATCGCGCTGTAAAGAATTTTATTTAAAGACAGTTGCGGAACGAAGCATTCTCGTCAGACAACATAGATTGTGCTTCAACTGTCTAAGATCAGGACATTTCACTTCGAAATGTCCAAACGCGACGCGCTGCAAGCACTGTACTCGCATGCACCACTCTGCACTGCATGGTCAGGTTCGTGAGACTCTCGATGAGTCGAGTTCTCCAAAACCCGCTCCTGCGTGCGTTACGCAAGAACCGCATAGCGATTCTGTCGCCACCGGCATCGTTGCCGCTGCGAATGTACAAACGGTGCAGACGCATGTACCGTCGGCTCCGAATGTTCTCCTCGCCACCGCGTGGGTCGACCTTCACACCAAGGAGGGTCGCCGCGTTACAGTACGCGCTTTATTGGATCAAGGATCCACATTTAGTTTTATCTCACAATCATTGTGTCAAACTTTGCGCACGAAACGGCATCAGGCCGATCTTCAGATCCGTTGTTTCGGGGAAAAATATACGGGCATCGCGAAATCAAGCGTCACGGTAAATCTGTCACCGTGTTCCTCAGATACTCCCATGTTCCCCGTCACAGCGTACGTGTATCAGAGAATCACGTCATATGCGACTTCGCGAACTTGACCCCTTGATACTTGGTCTCACCTGCGAGATCTGAAGCTTGCGGATCCGGATCCGTCAAGTAAGCATCTGATTCACATGCTCATCGGTGCCGATGATCGGTGTCTTTACGGTTCATTGTTGTTGGGACCTACGGCAAGGTCCGCTAGGTACACCCACTGCCCAAAATACTGCTCTCGGATGGATATTATCTGGTCCTACGACCGTTGCGGATCATTCGCATGCATCCGCTTCGGTATTCCATTGCGATGTGGTGCTTGACACGAATCTCCTTTTACAGAGATTCTGGCAGGATGAGGAGTTGCCTCAACGCCTCCCTCTCACCGAAGAGGAAGAAAAATGTGAGATACACTTTGTTAATACGCACTCGCGTCTACCGGACGGTCGATACGTTGTTCGCTTGCCCTTCAAGCGGGGACCTCCCATACAAATCGGAGCTTCGTTGCCTGTAGCGCTTTCATTGTATGATCGCATGGAGAAAAGATTAAGGAACCGTCCGGCCGTCTACGCTCAGTATAACGACTTTTTACGCGAATATGAATCGCTCGGGCACATGCGACTCGTTGAAAACGAGGAGGAAACCGCGATCAATCCGGTTTATATCCCACATCACGCCGTCTTGCGCGAATCAAGCGCTACCACAAAATTACGCGTTGTGTTCAATGCCTCGTGTAAGACTCGCGATGGCACTTCGCTCAATGATCATTTGTTGGTCGGTCCCAAATTGTAGGCGGATCCTGCTGCGATAATCCTACGTTGAAGGCAATGGCGCTACGTATACATGTGCGATATAGCTAAGATGTTCAGACAGATCTTAGTCGATCCGGTCGACACGAACTTTCAACGAATACTATGGCGGTCACACGTCGAATCAACGGTGAAATCATTCCGTCTCTTGACGGTCACATACGGTCTCGCTTGCGCGCCATATCTACCTTTACGTGTACTAAAGCAACTCGCGACAGACGACGGCCACGCGTTCCCAAAGGCGACAGTAGTGTTAGACAATTCACTGTACGTGGATGACATGCTCTTCGGCGATCACGACTTGCAGGGTATATGCGAGACTCGTAATCAATTGATAGGTTTACTAAATCGCGGCAGGTTCCAGCTTCGTAAATGGGCAGCGAACTTACCCGCGCTCTTAGAAGACATCCCCGTCGATCATCAAGAACCAATCGAGCATTTGCTCGCGAAGGACGACAGCCTCAAAGTCTTAGGATTGTCGTGGCTAGCAGGAGAAGATTCCTTCTGTTTTGTAATCAACTCCACACCGCAAAGAAGCATTACTAAACGCTCCATTCTCTCCTTAGTGGCGCAACTGTACGATCCACTCGGTTGGGCTGCGCCAACAATTATCACCGCAAAGATTTTATTGCAGGAGCTTTGGCTACAGAAGGGTGAGTGGGACGATCCGGTCCCCTCCAACCCGTCCCAGAAATGGCTCGACTACTACGCAGACCTCCCCCGGTTAAGCGCCGCTCGGATTCCCCGTTGGACCGAGTTCTCACAGGAGAGTCTCGGCGTGGCAGTCCATGGATTCGCCGACGCATCTAACCGCGCTTATGCGGCGGTGGTATATATCCGAGTTCCTCGCGCGCCAGATAACTTTCAAGTAAGCTTGCTCGTAGCCAAAATCAAAGTTGCTCCAATCAAGACGGTAAGCATTCCACGACTTGAACTGAACGCCGTGGTGCTTCTTTGTCGTCTTCTGAAGTGGACCCTAACCTCGTTAAATTTGTTACATGTCCCTATTTACGGATGGACTGACTCCACTATTGCCTTGGCTTGGTTAAAGCAACATCCCTCTCGATGGCAAACTTACGTTGCCAACCGCGTGTCCGAAGTACAGAACACGCTTCCCACCATCCGTTGAACTCACGTTTCTTCGAAGCACAACCCTGCGGATTACGCTTCACGAGGTCTATTCGCTTCCGAACTAGTCTCGCATCCGTTGTGGTGGTCTGGCCCGTCATGGTTGCGTGGATCATCGACCGCCTGGCCCATCCACGACTCCCCGCTCACACGGGATTCCCTCGCAGCCGTTCAGGTGTCGGCTGAAATTCGTCAATCGACTTTTCACCACATCGCGCCTGAGTCGCATTGGGAACTTCCAAATGATTGTTCCACTTGGACTAAGCTGGTCAGAGTGACCGCTTATGTCCAACGCTTTATAGAAGCCTTGAAGAAAGTGCCTTTCGCTTGTCCCGTTGGAGTCACCCACATTAACAATCTCTGAACTGCAAACTGCGACAACGTTCTGGTTCCGCCGCGTCCAACAATCTCATTTCCCGTCCGAATGACATGCCTTGTCCGGGGGGTCGGCCGTGCCGCAGTCCTCCTCGTTACGCGCTCTCACTCCTTTTCTGGGAGAAGACAAACTAATCCGTCTCGGCGGGCGGCTCCAAAACGCTCTCCGTTACGCCGAACAGCACCCTATCATACTGCCAAACACCGAATTTCCGATTTATTGATAACCAAGCTCATAAGATCACCCTCCACGGTGGCACGCAATTGACGTTGCGCACTCTAAGAAACCGATATTGGATCATCGGCGCGCGCAACTTGGTAAAGACTCATATTCGGAGATGCGTAATCTGTTTCCGTTACGCAGCCATTACTCCGTCGCAGCTCATGGATGATCTTCCGACTCCCCGAGTAACCCGATCAGCTCCGTTCGTCAATACCGGCGTAGATTACGCAGGCCCTTTCCTCGTTACACCCTACGTGGGGCGCGGTCAAAGGGCCACGAAGAATTACGTAGCTTTGTTCATCTGCCTAGCCACAAGAGCCATTCATTTGGAAGGAGTAGACGATTATTCTACCGCTGGCTTTCTAGCCGCCTTCCGGCGTTTCGTGAGTCGCAGAGGACTACCGTCTCACATGTTTAGCGATAACGGCACCAATTTCCAGGGCGCCGATCGCGAGCTCTCGAAAGCCTTCTCTGCGCTACAATCCGATCACGCGTTAAAGGACCTATTAGCGAACGATGGAGTGACATGGCACTTTATGCCCGCTTCCGCGCCACATTTTGGCGGTCTCTGGGAAGCGGGAGTGAAAAGCTTCAAACGCCATTTCCGACGGATAGTCGGTTCCCGTACCGTTTCGAGGGCCGAATTCGCGACTTTGCTGTGCGCGATAGAAGCGTGCCTGAACTCGCGTCCCATCGCCGCCTTAAGCGATGATCCCACGGACCTCGCGTGCTTGACCCCGGATCATTTTCTGATCGGCCGACCGCTAGTATCGGTGCCTGAGGAGTCCGTCGCCGATATCGCTTGTAACCGATTGTCTCGTTGGCAATTTGTGCGATCGATGCAAGAGCAGTTCTGGCGCTCTTGGACGCGAGATTATTTACACTCATTACAAACTCGCCGTAAATGGACTCAACCAAGACGCTCGATTCAAGTCAATGAATTAGTACTGTTAAAGAATCCCTTGCTCCCACCCTCCAACTCGCTCGCGTGCAAGAAACGCACCCTGGCTTGGACGGACATGTACGTACGAGTGGTTACGCTCCGTACCGCCAATTCAACCTACAAACGCCCGATAGCTCAGATCTGTCCATTGCCCGTACCGTTTAATCAGTAAGCACCGATCATAAGCTTGTTATTTGTTCCCACGCCTTTGTTAAGCTCGGTCGGCTCTATGCTTGTCGGATTCCGGGACTGTGCCGCTCTAAATCTGTACATGTAACCCCGTCCAGAACCTTTTCGATTTCGTATCCTCTGATACGAGACGGTATGTTCAAGCACGAGATCGCCTCGTGCTCCTACCGAAGCATCTCGATACGCGTTCAACTCGAACGGATGAAAAACTCACATTCCAAACCCCCAAACTCAGGCGGTTTGGGAATCGCGTGTTTATGTGCGATTGGCCCCCGTGCTCTCGCGCCCGCAACGCAACCAATTACCACGCGCCGTTATCGCCAGTTCCGGGACGTGTGGTCGCTGGTGAAAAGAGAGTGCGAGAAGACCGGCCGAGCTACGAGCACGTTATTTAGCGACCGCGGACTTGCTCCGGGCACCATTGTAAACCGAACAAAGAAAATTAAGTAAGCGGTGGAAGCTGCGAGCGTCCTTGTGAAGTGATTTGAACCTTTTTTCATAATTCCCAAGCCAGCGAGTACAAATCATTAGTGTGCATCCGCGAGTACCAGTAGCGGGTTCACGCACAGGTTAATTTACCATTTATTAAAAATTTTCAAAAATTATCTCTTGGGGGTGAAATGTAATGTCTTGAAAACGGTGCATCGCAAAAATATGAGACATGTACCGTTAATTTAGGTTTCTTACGGGGTCAATTTATCATTTATTAAAAATTTTCAAAACCCCCCCTTGGGGGTAAAATTTAATATCTCGGAAACGGTGCATCGCAAAAATACGGGATCTGTTTCGTTAATTAAGGTTTCTTATGGAGTTAATTTACCATTTATTAAAAATTTTCAAATACGCTAATGTAATAATAAAATTTAATTGAATTTACCGCTTAATCTCTCGTTTTAATGTAAATATTTAATAAAATATTCCATTTACTTACTATTTGTATAATAATTTATATAATAATAAAATTTATGTTAATTGAATTTATCGCTTAATCTTTCGTTCTAATGTAGATATTTAATAAAATATTCAATTTACTTACTAAGTAAAATTTATAACATTGTCCTTTAACTTTAAAAAATTCTAAGTTTTTAAATAAACCTAATAAATAAAATTGAAAGTGATAATAAATATTTTCTCAATTTTTGATCTCTCTATACTAAACGATAAGAAATTAATCTTAAACCATCTCATCCAAATAAAATTCTAAATAAATTAGGTTTAATGATTATTAATATTATAGATATAATCTTCAATATATAATCTTAAATAAAATATTAATATAAATACTAAAACTGTTAAAAATATATAATACCATGAATATTGATATTTCATTAAGTATTTTTCATTTCATTAAGTTCAGTATTTTATTAAGTTATTTCATTAAGTATTTTATTAAGTTCATTAAATATTTTCCGAATTATAAAGCTCCAAATTTGCAGTACTTTGATATAAAATACAAAATATTTCGTAAAATATTTAGTTTTCGGTAGGTCTTATCCTAATACCTTTATGCACAAAATAATAAGACAAAACTATTGGTGCAAAGAATATAGTTATCCTTAAAGAAAAATACGCAATTGCATATTGCAAATAGCATAACTTTTTTAAAACTTTGCGTTTTTTTTTGCACCAATTGATTCATATATCTGTACTTTAAAAAGTAGGTGATATCTCAAAAAATCATAAATGAAAAGGTCAAGCCATGTTCAAAAATAGACCCTCAAGAATTTGAATTTTTACAAATTTAAATGATTATCTAATAATATATTACCATGAAAAGTAACTGATATATTATACAAGGTGCCAGTTCAAAGTGAACATACATAAAGTGTATATTATCTAAATAAATTAATAAAATAAATAATATAATAAATTTAATAACATATTACTACGAAAAATAACTGATATGTTATTCAAGGTGCAAATTCAAAATAAACATACATACATAAGGTGTATATAAGTAAAATTGATTAAAATTTGACTCTAACAAGGAAGGTGTCGGAAGTGTCCCCTTCCGATTTTGATAAGCTTCTAATATGTTGTTCTCTAGACCAAAATAGAGGACACGTTTTCTTTTATTCATTCCCATACGGCCTTTTAGGGGTGAAACACCCCTTTGAAAAAAATTGGTTTTTCTCTTTCGGAGCGAATATCTTCGAAACTAAAAAAGATAGAACAAAAATTCAAACTGGGTATTAAGGGGATGCTGGAGTCATCGGCGAACTCATGCGCGATTTTGAGCGCCGCCTTGAAGGAACTAATAAAAATGTTACCGACACAGTCGGTATGAGAGTGAGCAAGATAGCAATAGGAATGAACGAGACAGTAGTACGAGCAAGCGAGACAGCAATAAGAGCGAGCGAGACGGCAATAAGAGCGAGCGAGACAGCAATAAGAGTGAGCGAGAGGGGAATAACAGCGTGGAAGGAAAGACTCGATCTTTCGAGTTTTCTCTGCCCCTCTCGCTCTCTCCTATTACTGTCTCGCTCTTATTACTGTCTTGCTCGCTCCTTACTGTTTCTTTAATTCGCTCGCTGAGAGATATTTCTTGTGTTATAATAGTACACACTAATGCGTATTCTTTGTACATGTGTCGTTTCAAATGATTATAAAGAAACGACTTTTTTTCTCGATCAAAATTTTGTCGCAAGGCTGAGCAAAACGCTTACACTTGAAAAATGTGTATATAATATAAACATCTAATGTTATATACTTTCTTTATATTTATCTCTATATAATAAATACAAAATATATACATATTGAATATATTATATAATTATTTTTATTTTGTATATATGTATTTGTATTTATTTTGTATATATTAATATATATATATATATATATAATATAATGAATAAAATATAATATACATATATAATATACATACATAACTACATATGTTGTTGTATTCATTATTTGTGTCATTGTGTCATGGTGTAAAGTGTAAAATAAAGATAACTATATTCAATATATGTAATTGTATTATATTAATTTATAAAATAATTAATTTTGTATTTATCATATATGGCTGAAATTTAAAAAAGTATATTTTTCTTTAGTTAAACCTTTTTTTAAATTTTATAAATGTATAGTATTTTATATATATATGTATATATACATATATATATTATACATACATATACATATACATATATATATATGTGAAATAAATATTTTATCATATCTGATATCTCTTAGACACTTTGCACATGTCTATTTCATCTTGTGCATAGCTTTATTATATCATGGCTTTGCATATACCAAACGTGCAATAAATAGAAACTAAATATGTTTCAATTTGACAAATATGTATATAACACTATATATCTAATGTCATATACTTTTCTTCTTTTTATCTGTATGTAATATAAATGAAAATAAATTGTCTATATTTAGTCTATACATATATAGTCTATACATATACAGTTTATACTATAAAAATTATTTAAATTCAATATCTAATTGTATTTATAATAGACAATTTATTTTTATTTATATTACATACAGATAATAAAAAGAAAAGTATATGACATTAGATATATAGTGTTATATACACATATTTGTCAAATTGAAACATATTTAGTTTCTATTTATTGCACGTTTGGTATATGCAAAGCCATGATATAATAAAGCTATGCACAAGATGAAATAGACATGTGCAAAGTGTCTAAGAGATATCAGATATGATAAAATATTTATTTCACATATATATATATATATATATATATAAAAAGTATATGACATTTTTTTATACAGTCAAATTGAAACATATTTTTTCTTATTGCATTTTGATATAATAAAGCTATGCACAAGATGATGACATCAAAGTGTCTAAGAGATATATTAATTTATATATATATATATATATATAAAATACTACATTTATAAAATTGAAAAAAAGGTTTAACTAAAGAAGATATACTTTTTTTAATTTCAGCCACATATGATAAATACAAAATTAATTATTTTATAAAGTAATATAATACAATTGCATATATTGAATATAGTTATCTTTATTTTACAATTTACACCATAATGACACAAATAATGAATGCATGTATTTGCAACATTATTTACAACAGTATATGTATTTGTGTATATATATGGATTCATATGATGCAAAATAAAGATAATTATGTGTAATATGTAATGTAATTGTTTGTATTCTGAATCTGAATTTATTTGTATTTATTATATAAAAATAAATATATAACATTAGATATACAATGTTATATACATATAATTATCAAATTAAATAATAAAATATTTTTATGATATATTTTTTTTTAAATATGTTTACATTTATTACACACATTTTGCATGACAATTCGTCCCGCACATGGCTTTGTATGACAATAATATTAGTCAAACAATGAAATGTCAATAAATTATGTGACATATACACATATGTATAAAACGTGCAAATAAAATGTGCAAATAAAACAAAAAGAAACGTATAATGCCAGTACACGTTAGATTGCCCCTGGCTTTATATATAAAATATATAATATAAAATATATTTATATTAATATAAAATATTTTTTCAAATATTTTATATATAGAATGGGCCCCATCCCATCGCCCATTCTCGTAAGACGCAACCATTATATTTTCGTCTTTCCGATTTGCACACCCAGGGCCGGTTTGAGGATTTATGACGCCCGGGGCAAGGACTTAAAATGGCGCTCCCCTCGCGCCCCCACACACGCGCGTGCTAGCGGCCGAGCGCCGCAAAAAGCAGTACCGTGTATGTGTACCACGCCAGTTTAGCAAAGGGGGCACCATCGAGTAAAGTGTCAAAATTTTTAGATGTATATATGTATATAAACAATATGTACATATTGTATACATAATAAATTATTTAGTAATACGCGGTCACGAATATATTAATTGTTTATTGTTGAATAAATTATTTATTCAATTTTTAATAGCGAATAACAAAATATTGAGATAAATTATTATTAATACTGGCGCAGCGCACATACACAGTACTGCTTCTTGCGGCGCTCGACTGCACACGGCGCCCGGCCGCACACGGCGCCCGTGGCGACCACCCCGCTCGCCCCGCCCTTACGCCGGCCCTGTGCACACCAAGTGTATAAATAATATAACATTATGCAAATAAAGAATGCATCGAATATTATTATACAAATACTAATTTATTATGATACGACATTTATTGTGAAGGTAACGGTAATAGCTTGTTACTTTCAATTATATTCATAAAATGACATCTCATGCGCTTTACGTCATTAGAATATTTCTTCTTACAAGGATTTCCTCCTAAAACTACAGATGTAGCAAAAGCAGCTGCATAAATTCCGCAACATATGCTATCTGGTTGTACTTGGACTTTTTCAAATATTATATCGCTTACGTTTATTCTTGGATAACGTTTGCAAATATAATCTTTTTCTTTCTTTGCCAATTTTTTGTACGTACAGCCAGGTAAGCTATCATATACATGCAGTTTGAACCCATCACAGAAAATGCATCGCCAGTGATCGGTACAGTTGCCTCCAATTATTTGTAAACTGTTGTCACTATCACTTGCTGTTATCAGATTTGGAAACTCTAAATGCAGAACGCTTTGTGTTTCGAAACTAGAAGTGTCTTTAACAACACGCAAGAATCTATCTAACGATTCATCATTCAGTTTGTTCTGTACAGGCAGAACATTCTCTCTCACCAAAGAAAGAGGAGCAATTGTATCATCTAAAACTTTCTTACGTTTTGCTATTTCATCTTTAGTCAGATTTTGTTTAGTCTTTGAATAACTGACTAAGATGCAATCGCTGTCTTGCTCTGTATCCGAAACAGCAGCAATGTTCACCATCTCTGCTTGTACAACATTTACTTTTGATCGTTTATTTTCTTGCTTGATATCTATGTTATCTACATTATTTTGTTGCGCAGTTCGTTTGTGGATAACTTTTCTTTTAGATGCTTTTTCTTGAGCATCTGTTATGTATTGTGGATTTCTAATAGGCATATGCCTGTTATGACGACTATCCAAAATTTCTGGAAGCATACAGTCATAATAAAAACGTTTTAGAAAAGGCAGCATTTGATTTTCCCAAAAGGCATTGTCTCTATTGTCTACCACAATTTTTAAACTTTTGGGAGTCCATACAGCGAATATACAATAATTTCGCTGCATTATGTTCAACTGCCCTTGAACTTGATAAAAGTATCGATGATTTCGATTCATTTTATCATTATTTTTTTCTATCAAATATGCCTTTCAATAAAGGCAACTTTTGTACAGCCTCGTTAGCTGTTAATTCTCTGCTGACAGAGGACATTTAATCTCCACCAGACCATCTTCATCAATAAGCCTATCGGGAGAAACATCCAAAAATGGATTTTTATAATCAATGAACAATCCACATGGTTCAATATTTTTATTTAATTTTGTAGCCAACTCTTTTTTAGCGACTTTCTCCCTATCGCGACCATATTTCATGGCTGCTATGTCAATTTGTGGAGGATATAAAATGCTTTTTACAGTCGCTGCACAAGACGTTTTTGACATGCCAACCGCATCTGGTCAAATAATTTTGTAAATAACCAGTATATGAATAAATCGTGTCTGGATTTTGTTTTTACAACCAGCACACATCGTGTCTGGATTTTGTTTTTACAACAAACACGAATAGATCTTGTCTGGATTTTGTTTTTACAACCAGCACACGAATAGATCGTGTCTGGATTTTGTTTTTACAACCAGCACACAAATAGATCGTGTCTGGATTTTGTTTCTACAACTAGCACACGAATAGATCGTGTCTGGATTTTGTTTCTACAACTAACACACAAATAGATCTTGTCTGGATTTTGTTTTTACAACCAGCACACGAATAGATCGTGTCTGGATTTTGTTTTTACAACCAGCACACAAATAGATCTTGTCTGGATTTTGTTTTTACAACCAGCACACGAATAGATCGTGTCTGGATTTTGTTTTTACAACCAACACACAAATAGATCTTGTCTGGATTTTGTTTTTACAACCAGCACACGAATAGATCGTGTCTGGATTTTGTTTTTACAACCAGCACACAAATAGATCAACTAACACACAAATGTCTGGATTTTGTTTTTACAACCAGCACACAAATAGATCGTGTCTGGATTTTGTTTCTACAACTAACACACAAATAGATCTTGTCTGGATTTTGTTTTTACAACCAACACACGAATAGATCGTGTCTGGATTTTGTTTTTACAACCAGCACACGAATAGATCGTGTCTGGATTTTGTTTCACAACAACACACAAATAGATCTTGTCTGGATTTTGTTTTTACAACCAGCACACGAATAGATCATTTTGTTTTTACAACCAGCGCACGAATAGATCGTGTCTGGATTTTGTTTTTACAACCAGCACACGAATAGATCGTGTCTGGATTTTGTTTCTACAACTAACACACAAATAGATCTTGTCTGGATTTTGTTTTTACAACCAGCACACGAATAGATCGTGTCTGGATTTTGTTTTTACAACCAGCACACAAATAGATCTTGTCTGGATTTTGTTTTTACAACCAGCGCACGAATAGATCGTGTCTGGATTTTGTTTTTACAACCAGACGCACATGCAAACCGTTTCTACTACTACTACTACTACTGCTACTACACTACTACTACTACTATTACTATTACTATTACTATTATTATTACTGCTACTATTGTTGTAAATTATAATATTATGAAGTATAAAACAATATTATTTATTTAATTTGAGAACAGAGAAAAATATAAAAAATAAAAGTTTAAATACAAAATTTATTACAAATATTTATTTATTTTTCATACAATTACATATTTTGTTTATTTTCAATTTTTACTCGATACATTGTAAAATGAAAATTATTATAGAAACATGGGAAACAGGCATTTTCGACAAAAATAACATTGAATAATTATTGTCAAAATCAAAATATAAATGCGGTCAATTGTCAATTGTCAATTGTTTATTCACTATTCGTAGAAAATGTCGTTATTTGCCTTGTTTCTATGATAGATTTTATCCTAACATTATAAAGTTAAAAATTGAAAACAAACAAAATATATAATTGTATGAAAAATTAATATTTTGTATTTAAACATTTATTTTTATCTTTCTTTGTTTTTAAATTCAATGACTAATATTATTTTATATTTCATGATATTATATATCTAAAAGATATAAAAATCTCATTAACTCATTTAAAATTATTTTTAAATCGATAAAATGCAAAATAAAAGTTTTAGTTTTGATTATAGTCGATGTTTACATTTTATAGATAGGAACCTTCAATGCTGGAGAGTTGCCGAAAGCGAGAGTGAGAACGAGGAAGGAGCAAGCGAGATGACCGACATCAAACAGTTTCGGAGTCCCGCTCGCGAGCCTCCCTTTATTTCCAATCTTACGTATCGTATTTCATCGCAGCATAAAAGATAAAATTTTCACATTTGGTATTTTATCGGTTCGAAAATAATTCTAATGACTTACTGAGATTTTTGCGATTAAAATGACACCAAACACGGTACAGATCGGATAATGTTTAATTAGATAAGTAATTAACATCTTGATTATAATGTAATTAAAAATTACCCGATCTGTACCGTGTTTGGTGTCATTTTAATCGCAAAAATCTCATTAATCCATTACAAGTATTTTCGGTCCGATAAAATGCGAAATGTAAAAATTTTATTTTCTATAGTAAGAAGAAATATGATACGAAAGATTGGCGATTAAGATAAGCTCGCGTCGAGACTTCGGAACTCTCTTTGATGTTGGCCATTTCGCTTGCTTTTTATTTGTTCTCTCACGCATTCTTCTAGTTAGCCGAGCGCCGAGCGCGCACGTACACGGCTTTTTCCTGTGTGAGGTAGCGCGCACACGAGGAAAAGGCCGTGTACGTGTGCGCTGGGCTAGCTAGAAGAACGCAGAGATATCTTCCGTCTCCTTCTCTTTCTCTCGCTACAGCTGACATGCTTGGCGATCGAGATTCGAGAAGTATATTTCTTACAATGAAATAATCAAACTTTCCACCTGGAATTTAGTTAAATTTCACATATGTTGTTACACACTGATACACCTGCTACTAATATAATATACAGTACAATATCTCGTGCTATTATTTTCCAAGAAATAAAAGTAAAGTTACGTACGTAATCTACCGATTTGATAAACCTATCTTTCAAACAATCACCGTGGTCGTGTTAGTAAGTTGAGCGGCTAGAATGCTGGAGATCTCGAGTTCGAGACATTTCTTTTTTCTATTTTTTTAAAATAATTTATTCAATATATTAAAATTAAACCTATATTAATCCTAAAACAATATAATATAAATATTACAGTTTTTATGATATTAATATAGGTTTAATATATTGTATAATAAATTATTTAAAGACACGTTTTTGAAAAAAGTAAATATATTAGTATATTAGTAGGAGGAATTAGTAGGAGTATGTAACAACATATGTGTGAAATTTAACTAAATTCCAGGTAGAAAGTTTGATTATCTCCTTGTAAAAAATGTACTTCTCGAATCTCGATCGCCAAGCGTGTCAGCTGTAGCGAGAGAAAGAGAAGGAGACGAAAGATATGTCTGCGTTCTTCTAGCTAGCCCAGCGCACACGTACGCGGCTTTTTCCTCGTGTGCGCGCTACATCACGCACACGAGGAAAGAGCCGTGTACGTGTGCGCTTGGCGCTCGGCCAACTAGAAGAGCGCAGACATATCTTCCGTCTCCGTCTCTCTCTCTCGCTGACACGCTTGGCGATCGAGATCGAAAATTATATCTCTTGCAAGGAGACAGTCGAGCTTTCCACCTGGATTTTAGTTGAATATTATATATATTTTTATACATATTTTTATACTCTTCCTACTAATATATTCACTTTTTTTCAACGTGTCTTTAAATAATTTATGCAATACATTAAAATTAAACCTATATTAATATCATTAAAAAAATTATATTTATATAATATTTTTTAAGGATTAATATAGGTTTAATTTAGTATATTGCATAAATTATTTAAAGACACGTTGAAAAAAAGTGAATATATTAGTAGGAAGAGTATAAAAATATGTATAAAAATATATATAATATTCAACTAAAATCCAGGTGGAAAGCTCGACCGTCTCCTTGCAAGAGATATAATTTTCGATCTCGATCGCCAAGCGTATCACCGAGAGGGAGAGACGGAGACGGAAGATATGTCTGCGCTCTTCTAGTTGGCCGAGCGCCAAGCGCACACGTACACGGCTCTTTCCTCGTGTGCGTGATGTAGCGCGCACACAAGGAAAAAACCGTGTACGTGTGCGCCCGGCGCTCGGCTAGCTAGGAGAACGCAGACGTATCTTCGCATTATAAATTTGTATACATACATACATACATATGTACGTACACACATACATATATATATATATATATATGTGTTGGCTTAAGAATAATTTGATTGGATTAATAAGATATTTGCAATTAAAATCACATTGATAAGCACGATCCAGTGAGAAGAGATCTATCGAGTCGACATCGAATTGACGTTGAATTGATGTAAATTGCATCGATCGATAACAATTTGATATCGATTTGATGGTCATTTCTCACTGGGGATATAAATCAGATAATTTTTAACTAGATTAACCATACATATTTAATTAAAAGTAATCCGATTTATGTCGTGTTTGGTGTCATTTTAATCGTGAAAATGTCATTAATCCATTAAAATTATTTTCAAATCAATAAAATGCGAAATTAATGTTCTAGGTCCTATTTTATTCCATGTTTACTTTTCATAGATAAGCGAGCTCTTTAAAATCCTCGACGCTGGAGCGTGAGGAAAGCGAGAGCGAGAACGAATAAAGAGCAAGCGAGATCGGCCAACATCAAAGAGAGTGCCGAAGTCTCGACGCGAGCCTATCTTAATCTCCAATCTTTTGTATCATATTTCTTTTTACTATAGGAAATAAAACTTTTACATTTCGCAGTTTATCAGTCCAAAAATAATTGTAATGGATTAATGAGATTTTTGCGATTAAAATGACACCAAACACGGTATAGATCGGGTAATTTTTAATTAGATTATAATCAAGATGTTAATTACTTATCTAATTAAAAATTATCCAATCTATACCGTGTTTGGTGTCATTTTAATCGCAAAAATCTCATTAATCCATTACAATTATTTTTGGACTGATAAACTGCGAAATGTAAAAGTTTTATTTCCTATAGTAAAAAGAAATATGATACAAAAGATTGGAGATTAAGATAGGCTCGCGTCGAGACTTCGGCACTCTCTTTGATGTTGGCCGATCTCGCTTGCTCTTTATTCGTTCTCGCTCTCGCTTTCCTCACGCTCCAGCGTCGAGGATTTTAAAGAGCTCGCTTATCTATGAAAAGTAAACATGGAATAAAATAGGACCTAGAACATTAATTTCGCATTTTATTGATTTGAAAATAATTTTAATGGATTAATGACATTTTCACGATTAAAATGACACCAAACACGACATAAATCGGATTACTTTTAATTAAATATGTATGGTTAATCTAGTTAAAAATTATCTGATTTATATCCCCAGTGAGAAATGACCATCAAATCGATATCAAATTGTTATCGATCGATGCAATTTACATCAATTCAACGTCAATTCGATGTCGACTCGATAGATCTCTTCTCACTGGATCGTGCTTATCAATGTGATTTTAATTGCAAATATCTTATTAATCCAATCAAATTATTCTTAAGCCAACACATATATATATATATGTGTACGTACGTACATATGTATGTATGTATGTATACAAATTTATAATGCGAAGATACGTCTGCGTTCTCCTAGCTAGCCGAGCGCCGGGCGCACACGTACACGGTTTTTTCCTTGTGTGCGCGCTACATCACGCACACGAGGAAAGAGCCGTGTACGTGTGCGCTTGGCGCTCGGCCAACTAGAAGAGCGCAGACATATCTTCCGTCTCCGTCTCTCCCTCTCGGTGATACGCTTGGCGATCGAGATCGAAAATTATATCTCTTGCAAGGAGACGGTCGAGCTTTCCACCTGGATTTTAGTTGAATATTATATATATTTTTATACATATTTTTATACTCTTCCTACTAATATATTCACTTTTTTTCAACGTGTCTTTAAATAATTTATGCAATATACTAAATTAAACCTATATTAATCCTTAAAAAATATTATATAAATATAATTTTTTTAATGATATTAATATAGGTTTAATTTTAATGTATTGCATAAATTATTTAAAGACACGTTGAAAAAAAGTGAATATATTAGTAGGAAGAGTATAAAAATATGTATAAAAATATATATAATATTCAACTAAAATCCAGGTGGAAAGCTCGACTGTCTCCTTGCAAGAGATATAATTTTCGATCTCGATCGCCAAGCGTGTCAGCGAGAGAGAGAGACGGAGACGGAAGATATGTCTGCGCTCTTCTAGTTGGCCGAGCGCCAAGCGCACACGTACACGGCTCTTTCCTCGTGTGCGTGATGTAGCGCGCACACGAGGAAAAAGCCGCGTACGTGTGCGCTGGGCTAGCTAGAAGAACGCAGACATATCTTTCGTCTCCTTCTCTTTCTCTCGCTACAGCTGACACGCTTGGCGATCGAGATTCGAGAAGTACATTTTTTACAAGGAGATAATCAAACTTTCTACCTGGAATTTAGTTAAATTTCACACATATGTTGTTACATACTCCTACTAATTCCTCCTACTAATATACTAATATATTTACTTTTTTCAAAAACGTGTCTTTAAATAATTTATTATACAATATATTAAACCTATATTAATATCATAAAAACTGTAATATTTATATTATATTGTTTTAGGATTAATATAGGTTTAATTTTAATATATTGAATAAATTATTTTAAAAAAATAGAAAAAAGAAATGTCTCGAACTCGAGATCTCCAGCATTCTAGCCGCTCAACTTATTAACACGACCACGGTGATTGTTTGAAAGATAGGTTTATCAAATCGGTAGATTACGTACGTAACTTTACTTTTATTTCTTGGAAAATAATAGCACGAGATATTGTACTGTATATTATATTAGTAGCAGGTGTATCAGTATGTAACAACATATGTGAAATTTAACTAAATTCCAGGTGGAAAGTTTGATTATTTCATTGTAAGAAATATACTTCTCGAATCTCGATCGCCAAGCATGTCAGCTGTAGCGAGAGAAAGAGAAGGAGACGGAAGATATCTCTGCGTTCTTCTAGCTAGCCCAGCGCACACGTACACGGCCTTCTCCTCGTGTGCGCGCTACCTCACACAGGAAAAAGCCGTGTACGTGCGCGCTCGGCGCTCGGCTAGCTAGAAAAATGCCTGAGAGAACGAATAAAAAGCAAGCGAAATGGCCAACATCAAAGAGATTTCCGAAGTCTCGACGCGAGCTTATCTTAATCGCCAATCTTTCGTATCATATTTCTTCTTACTATAGAAAATAAAATTTTTACATTTCGCATTTTATCGGACCGAAAATACTTGTAATGGATTAATGAGATTTTTGCGATTAAAATGACACCAAACACGATATAGATCGGGTAATTTTTAATTACATTATAATCAAGATGTTAATTATTTATCTAATTAAACATTATCCGATCTGTACCGTGTTTAGTGTCATTTTAATCGCAAAAATCTCAGTAAGTCATTAGAATTATTTTCAAACCGATAAAATACGAAATATGAAAATTTTATCTTTTATGCTGTGATGAAATACGATACGTAAGATTGGAAATAAAGGGATGCTCGCGAGCGGGACTCCGGAACTGTTTGATCGGTCATCTCGCTTGCTCCTTCCTCGTTCTCGATCTAGCATCAAATATAATCAAAACTAAAACTTTTATTATAATGGTATATTTGTAACGCAAAATTTTTTAAAATTTAACATGTCCCTGCAATTGTATGTATATACATATATATATAACAAATTGATATCACTAACCTTTTTCTACATCCTTTCTTTAAAGAAAGTTTACGGCGACTGGGGTATGGTTTCGCATCACCCTGGTTTCCCCATTTCTCTTTATATACTAAAAAACACTAATACTTTTCCACTTTACACTCAAAACACACTACACTACACAACACTACACTACACTACACGAAATGGCAAAAATAATATTATTTTTATCAAATAAGCAGATTGCAACAGCTCCATCTATCACGATGTCTGTGAACTAATTTACTGCTCTGTATTATCTTTAGATCTCGCTTTCGCTTGCAAATAATTCTTCACAAATAATTCTTCAGTATTACACGCATATCTTTTTTATTAAGCCTCTAAAAAAAATTCTAAAGGTATATTTACATTCTTTCATGTTTTCTCTTAACCGCGCTGGTCTCATTTTATATGTGCAAGCTGTAAAACTTTTGTATTGGTCAAATATATTTACGACCTGCAGCTAGGAGTCGATAACAAAAAACTAATTTTTAAAATTTTTTCTTATTTTTAAGATAAAATCACCAGCGCGGTATTTGTTACTTTGTGTACTTTAATCGTGGAGAAGCATTTGTCATTTTACTTAACTAATAAAAAGTTACGCGTGAAAAACGAAAGTATCATTTCGGTCGGTAAAGAAAATGCTTCCAGCATCCCCTTAAAGAGAAAGAATCACTAAGCGCTCACTGGTCTGTTCTGTTTGCTGAACGCAGCCAATGTGAAACGTGAACGTACGATGATAACCTATCAAGTCAGTCGACTGCTTGCCGCGTCGAGTAAACACGTCGTATGTCGTGTGTTCGTCGAAAACGTGTTTTTCTTTTTCAAGTAATTTTCGCGCTGAATAGTTATCATTAAATATTTCCTCGTTTTATCGATGAAGTGAGTGACAGAGATGTGAATGTGTTGTGTGCTTCGAAACGTGAACAATAAGAAAAAGAATAAAATCACTCCATACGAATTTGTCTCATCGCGGAAGCAATCAATTGTTTAGACAAAATGATACGTAAGTAAACATGTTGAAGCTTCTTCGATACATTCCTCTCCCTCCTCTCTCTCTCTCTCTCTCTCTCTCTCTCTCTGACGCATTCTTGAGTGCATGAATAAATGTACATGCGTACGTACGTGTGTCTGTCTGTCTGTCCGTCCGTCTGTCAGCTGCGTGCGGTGTGTGTGTGTGTGTGTGTGTGTGTGTGTGTGTGTGTGTGTGTGTGTGTATGCATATTTATGTATCGTCAGCTGATTGTAGCAGGCGCCTCGCGTAAACACCCGCGTAACGGTGAGTGGTCCGCCCCTGCTTGTCTCTTGTACTCGACTCACGATACGCTACCTATTTTCCTTTGTATTTTGAAAACTAAGCTCCGGAAAAATTTTTGGCAAAGGAAAAGTTGTCTTAGAATACGCTTAGGAATATGTCTCTTTAAGGACATATGGTTATTTTGAATCACCCTGTATATAACTTACTTTTTTCTTTGGAGTTTGATTTACTACTTCAAAAGAAGACTTAACTGCTTCATAGTCAGAACTTGTAATGTTAGCTTGCTGTGCACAATAACGTAATCGTTCAGAAGCCATTTTTTGTTCAAAAATAACTTCATTTTCTGAAAATTATCAATTATTTCATGTATCAGGAGACGCGGTAGCGTCTCCGGCCATGTTCAAAAATAGAAACTACAAGTAGACGCTACAAGTCTCTTATCCCGCACCCTTAAAGTCGACTTTTTGGGGGTGTAGAACTATTAAAATATAAAAAATTTTGAAATGCCTGTAGCATATTCCGAAAGGTGGTATCGCCACGAGTAAGTTAAGCCAAAAAAGAAAAAAATCGGTCAAGCCGTTCTGGACATATAAACGGTCAAAAAGTGACGTTTTTCGTGAAAAATTCAGTAACGTCTTCTTCTTCTTCTTCTTCTCTGTCCGGAGTCATGTATGTACACCCTTTTCGGCTTAAAAATAGTAAGTTAAACAATATTTAATTCATACAATAAGTAATCGATTAATTAGTTTCAAAAGTATTTTAAATAGTCAATTATCTCTAGCAAATTATTTACAAATATATTATTATATTTTATTATATTCTATTTTGTTCTATTATATATTACATATTATATTATATAATTATATTTGTTATATATAATTAATAATTATATTATATAATAAAATATAAAATATATTATTTTTTCTAAAATAAAAAATATAATCATCTTAATGTAATGAATATAAAACAAAACAGATTATAAAATTTTTTATATATATTTACCTCTAAATCATCCGGATGACGAATCAACACTACGGGAAGAAAAAATCCCCAAACTTTCGAAATTGGATAGTATTGGTTAGTTAAAGCAATCAAAAGCTTCCACAGTCCCTCTAATAAATATACGTTTATCATATCAATACGTTTATTACAATATAATTGTACAACAGAAATATTATAAATATTAATTGCAAAATATAACTGACTTTATTAATATATTATTATTTTATTCATATTAATATTTTATTGTTTCTCAAATAACTCTATTAATCAGAAAATAAATCTTATCGCTTTGAGGGACATATTTTCAGCTGAACGAATATTAAAATCATAAGTCATTTATAGGATTTTGAGATCTGATTACGATTCTGACAAGGAAAGTGTCGGAAGTGTCCCGCGAGATCGCGCCTCCCATCGCTTCGCCGCACGGCCGACCGGTTTCTATCATCTTGCAATGGGGAAGTCTCTACTCGTCGCGCGCTTTTACTCGCGCGAATTGGCCTATTTTTTACATTATTTAATTATTATTATTTATTTAATTATTATTTAATTTCTCGTTAATTATTGCAAAAAAAACAACAAAGTGATAAAGAACTTTTCTACTTGATTTTACCTGTTCTACCTGCACACTTTTTTCCAAAATTTTTCGGACACCCTGTATAAACATTATACAGGGTGTCTGAAAAGTTTTAGCACAGCCGAAGTGTACAGCTAGATTGGCTCATACTGATGATAAAAGTCAAATACCATTACGCAATATTCGCAATAGTTATTGAGTTATTAATTAAAGTGTCTGAGCTAATGCGCGCGTGAGAAAGTGGTAGGTTGGGCTGTTCGGCTTCTTGGCTTATACATGTCGGCAACATTGAAAAGCGAGTCACGCGGCGAGTGGGTATCGGCGCGGAGCAAGGAACGCGCGACAATCGAGTCGCGAATCGTGAATCCCTCACCCCGCGCCGATACTCGCCGCGTGACTTCTCCTCACGCTTTTCAATGTTGCCGACAAGCGAGGAAGCGAAGAAGCGAGGAAGCCGAACAGCCCAACCTACCACTTTCTCACGCACGCATTGGCTCAGACATTTTAATTACGACTGTGCTGAAACTTTTTAGCTACCCTGTATATACATATATATTTACCGTATATATAAACATTAATAGATACGTGTCATATTAACAGACAATAATTATTGCATATTCTCAACGCTTTCAAAATATTAATACGCTATTCGCGATATTTTTTTTTTAAATCTCTCGGTAAATTTAAGAATATCAAAAAATTATACAGTGACTAATCTGCCCAGTTTAACTCTAACGGCCTGCACAATAAAATGTATGATGTTACGTATTAAACTGATGCTCGCAAAGCGACGGCATTTTATATTTCTTCCACCAGATTCTCTGAAATTAATCGTCTTCTGAAAAAAAACTTGTTTTAAATTTTATATAAGTGCTCAAGCTATATGTGATGAAAACTTTTGTGATAATATATGGATATATCTTCCAAGTATATTCGTCATCTTTTGATTATAGGAAAATGCGTTGCGCGAAGAATCTTGTAGCTGACTTCAAGAGCTTTCCAAAACACTATAATAAAGTATTTTTTTATTAAGTATTTTCCGAGTTATAAAGCTTGAAATAATTTCATAATTTTACTTAAACTGTAAAATATCTCGTAAAATATTTACTTTTCGATGACCTTACCTCAATACTTTTATGCACAGAATAATGAGAGGAACCAATTGGTGTCAAGAAAACACATAGTTGTTTTTAAGAAAAAATATGCAATTTGTAACTAACAATTACATATTTTCTTAAAAACAACTATGTGTTTTCTTTACACCAATTGATTCCTCTCATTATTCTGTGCATAAAAGTATTGAGATAAGGTCATCGAAAAGTAAATATTTTACGAGATATTTTACAGTTTATGTAAAATTAAGAAATTATTTCAAGCTTTATAACTCGGAAAATACTTAATAAAAAAATACTTTATTATAGTGTTTTGGAAAGCTCTTGAAGTCAGCTACAAGAATATGTAATAAAAAATAGTGGCTCTTGAAGTCAGCTACAAGAATATGTAATAAAAAATAGTGGTTCCCATTTAAAAAAATTAACTTGACCTTTAAATGACCTTCACATTCACAATCGAGGTCAAATTCAATATTGCCATTTTCAATAGCCAGGAAAATACTAAAACTTATATCTGAAACTTTTTCAGAAAGTGCATTCCTTTCAAGATAATCCGGTGGGAAGTTAAAATGGATACCCTGTATATGTATATATAAACATTAATAGATACATATTAACAGACAATATTTTCAAAAATATTAATACCTATAAAACTGCAATGATTAATAGTTTACACAATTTAATTAAGAATTTTCAATAAATGTACGATGTTGTATTAAACTAATGCCTGCAAAGATGTAGATTTATATTTCTTTCAACGATAAAATTATTCATCTTATAGACCTTTAAACTTGTATTAAATTTTATATAAGTGCTCAAGCTATGTGTGATAAAAACTTTTGTGATAATATATGGATATATCTTCCAAGTATATTCGTTATCTTTTGATTATAGGAAAATGCGTTGCGCAAAGAATCAAGCGCATGGGCCGACACAAATAACGTATGTACGGAGGCGTTTATATTAATTCACGAAAATTGTATTACGCAACATAACTTTAATATACATGGATGAATTCAAAAATAACCTTTAATTTGGTGAAAACAAAATTCAAAATTTTGAAACAGAAGTAAAGGGGGCGGAATTTTTAAAATAAAAAGAAAAATTTTTGCATTATGTTATAGTACTCATCAAGCCATTTAATACTTTGTTTGAATTTTTTGGTATTATTATTTATTATTTAGAATGGGGGGACCCCGATGACCTTAACCTTGACATATGTTATCAGGTCATCCTTCTATAGTGACCTTTGGAAAGTTTTAGCTCTCGGTCACTACTCGTTAAAAGTTATAAACAAAAAGTTTGAAAAATGTGGCACTTATTTTGAATACACTTTACACATTTACCGCCAATGATCAATAAACAAAAGAAGTTTTACGACACTGTGTGTGTGTATATGGCCCTCCTACTGTTGTTGATATTTCTTATGACTTTGAAACGGTATCCAAAAGTAAACCAATATACGATAGATTTTCGTACAGATAACATTTTGATAATCTGTTTTAAAATGAAACCTCACTTAGCATTGAAAAGTGTACGCATGGTGGCAGTGTGTTCCGCCCCCCATACCATTTCAAAGTCATAAAAGGTCAACAATAGTAGGATGACCTATACAACACAGTGTCGTGAAACTTCTTTTGTTCATTGATTATCGGGAAATGTGTCCCCTATTCTAAATAATTACCGAATTTTTTTTCTATCTTTTTTAGTTAAAACCCTTTGAAGGTCGGAGGATATTCACTATGTCAAGGTCAAGAGAGGGTGGTCCCCCTATTTTAAATAATATCGAATTATTTTTCTATCTTTTTTTTAGTTTCGGAGATATTCGGTCGAGAGAAAAATCGATTTTTTTCAAGGGGTGTTTCACCCCCTAAAAGGCCATATGGCACGTATTAAAAAAAAACGTTTCTCTATTTTGATCTGGAGAACAACATATTAGAAGCTCATCAAAATCGGAGGAGGACACTTCCGACACTTTCCTTGTAAGATCAAAATTATAAATTTAAAATGACGGATCCAATATGGCACTTATTTTGGGCTAAATTCAAGATTTTCTATTCAATTTGCACAAAATTGCATATAGAACAGAGCCAATGGACAGCGTGTTTGAAGAACTAACTGTAATCATGTAACTATGTAATTATGTAATAAAATATGTTATAATCAGATATAAGCAAATCAAGATTCAAACAAATCTGGTTGGTTTTTTAAATTACGTCTGCTATTTGGCTCTGCCATTTTAAATTTTGTGTTTTTGACTTCAGATTTGTCATCAGCGACCATA